>VFFE01007200.1:845981-933817 GCA_008921705.1 Burhinus oedicnemus | reverse complement strand
ATTACCCCTTGTCCTATCACTACATGCCCTTGTAAAAAGTCCCTCTCCAGCTTTCTTGTAGGCCCCTTTCAGATACTGCAAGGCTGCTATAAGGTCTCCCCAGAGCCTTCTCTTCTCCAGGCTGAACAACCCCAACTCTCTCAGCCTGTCCTCATGGCAGAGGTGCTCCAGCCCTCTGATCATCTTCGTGGCCCTCCTCTGGACCCACTCCAACAGGTCCATGTCATTCTTATGTTGGGGGCTCCAGAGCTGGACACAGCACTGCAGGTGGGGTCTCACAAGAGCAGAGTAGAAGGGCAGAATCCCCTCCCTTACCCTGCTGGCCACTCTGCTTTGATGCGCCTCAGGATGTGGTTGGTCTTCTGGGCTGTGAGCACACATTACCAGCTCATGTTGAGCTTCTCATCCACCAACGCTCCCAAGTCCCTCTCCTCAGGGTTGCTCTTAATCCATTCTCCATTCTTACCAGCGTTAACTAACTCATAAAAATATTTTGTACTGGTTTGTTCAACTGATCTACCTAGCTAGGTCTGCAGTGACTGTTGGTGTGAGGCCACTGGAATAATCTAAGCTCCAAAGGTTTAAGTTGGTTTATGACATATTACAGTCAATATTATGTTGATATGGTCTGGATTGTTGTTTTTCAAAAGCACCCATCCTTATGCTTTTTGACTACACAAAGGATGCTTCAAGACCCATCCAGGAGGCAGGGCAAAAAACAAGACTACAGACAGGTACTCTCAGATAAGACAGGCTGAGCCAAAATGGGGCTCCTGGGGCCATGGGCAAGCGGTGAGAGAGGCTCCAAGGGAGGCTGGTCAGGGCTATTAAAGCCTGTGAATGCCCTCAGTGCCCTAAAATCTCTTTGATGCCTGTTATTAAATACTAGGCTTGGGTGGCCATTCATATTTCTGGTGATTTTTGCCTGTCCAGCAAACCTTCTACATTTTTGGATGACCTCTCCCTTATCTCATGCCTTCACATTCTACTGCTTGCTTTCATTTAATTTTTCTCTCCTGGTTCCTTATATATTTCTTTTTCTTCCATTGCCTCCTCTCTCCTTCCCCATTTATAAGCTGATTTCCCCATGACATTCATCCACGAGAATCTGTGGAAGAAGCACGATGGCTGCTTCCAACACATTATTTACTGTGACTGACATTTTTCACCTCTCCAATCACCCAGCATTTGTCTGTTTAGGAACGCAGGGAATTTTTAGGTCATTGAGGAGTCTTCCTGGAATTGTAGGTAGCTTATCACATAACCCTTTTCATAAATCTTTTGCCTTCTATTTGTAAAATTTTTATGTCCTTCTTCATTTAGTTAGAAGGCTGCTGCCGACGTTTCCAGTTTTAATGCTTAGAAAGTGATTTCTTCACTAAATTTATTAATACAGTGTATATATTTTGTTGTTTGATAAAAATATCTAGTAGCCCAAGCAGCTCTTGCTGGTTTTTTAACCCTTCTGATGTTTGTAGAAAGCAATCATATTCCCGTTCAGCTTTTGCTTTTTCTAATCAAGTGTGCTCTTTGGTTTTCTCTGATATTGCTGACTGTTTTCCTGAATATGTTAATATCTCTTCTTCTGGGGCTTAATTTCAGCTCACTTAATGTCAAATAACTAGAGATGTAAACAGAATTACAAATAAATTCTCCCCAATATCATGTAAGATAGCATTAGCTCTTCTGTTTTTTTGAAATGTGTGCTACATCCTAAGGTAACATTCGATTAGAACTTCAATTTTATAGTTAACAGCCATCCTGCAATTAATACATCCAGGTTTTCCCTTGTAGAGTTGGTTCACGTTGACTGCCTCCCACATTACCACAGAAAGCTGAGTAAATGTTAAGCATCTGGTTGAAACTAATCATTGTGACTCCCTTTATGGCCTGAGGCTTTTCCAGGCCTATGCTTCATCCTACTAGTTTTGGATTATTTTCTCCTCCTCCCACTGACCACAAAAAAGCTCCGGATTGAGCTGCTTAGAACTGAGCAAATAAATTATCATCCTCTAAAGAAGGTCAATTACCCACCTGCAGCGTGTCTGCCTTCTACCCAATGACCCAGAAAGAACAACTGTTTTCTTTTTATTTAGCACAAGAGAAGACTAAGAGGACACATAATAGCACACTTCAAATGTCTTTAAGGTTTCTGCGATAATACATTTCCTGTATTCTAAAAGGGAGAAAGGGGAGTTCCTAGCTTTTAATTCCATGTGACATCTGCAGAAAGGAACGTCTACATTGTAGATATCTACATTTATCTCACTGAGCTCATGCTCACTTTATTAGAGATAAGGGAACTAGATACTTAAGGAGTGTAATTAAACACATCCTAATACAGATACCCAAAGTAGGTACGAATGACTTATTTCTCTCTCACTCTTTCATTCTTTCTCTGCCTCTCTCTCAAATATAAAAATGACTAACTCCACAGGCCTGTAAAGCTAGGTGAGGTGAATCCCACCTGAAATTCTCACAGACTTTAACTAGTTTAGCTACATAGCAGATTATTAATTTGAGAAAACATCATTTTTGTTTCAGGGATGAGGAATTGAAGCAAAGAATCCTCCGCAGTCTGAGGATCAGGCTCCGACTTATTCCAGGACCCTTTCCAGGGGAGACTCAAGAAGTTTGGCAGCAGGACTCCTGTCCGCTATGGTCCACCACCAGTGCCTTAACTGCAAATATTGCCCTTAGCTGGCTGAGGTGAGGATGATATGAAGAGATATCAAAGCATCAGCCTGTCTTTTGAGAAGTCTCCTTTGGGACTGCAGGACACCTGGTCAGGTTACTCCTATGTTTTCAATGTCAAGTACTATTCTTAAAATAGTAAGGAGACTTATCAGAAAATTCACTGTGAATGGCAGCAAAAAGTTTGGGAGTATGTTTTGACAAATGAAATACATCCCACCTTTTATGTCACTTTCATGTCAATCAGACCCACTCATTCCGTTGTCTCCAATGGGCTTTGGAAAACTTTTTAGGCATGACTACTTATTGCATATCCTAAAAATAACCACCTGATCCTGTGCCTGTTATTTTTAGCTAAAGGGAAACATGTAATAAAAATAAATAGGTATCTTAAACAAGGGCTGATTTAATTTCTCCTGGGAACAGGGCTGGCTGAGACAAGAGTATACTAGATAGCACCATTTCTGCATGCAAACAGTCCACTCAGTATAGGTGCCTGAGGAAGAAGAGAGGGTAAAGAGTTGAGCTTCCTCCTCCGGGTACGTAAAGTGGTAAATAAAACCCTTTAACATGTGACAACAGTTCTCCAGCCAGTCAGAAAACCACAGAATTCCAGGAAAGCCTGCCAGATAACCACCAAGCCGCAACAATAGTGCCCACTTTGGAAAAAATAGCAGGGAGGAGACTCAAAAAACGATTTTGATCTGGAAAGGCTTGGGAGAAAAACGTGTCCCGATTTACCAAACTTTCAGACATAAAAGCCTCGTTTCCTGCCATTGTCTCAGATACCCAGATTTTGCCTTGAACCAAGAGAAAGAGTGCTGTCCTTACACTTCCAGAAGAGTTAGAGCATGTGCAAACTAGGTGCTCCCAGATCTCCATCTGGATCTTGCCAGATGTTAACTGACCGACTGTCACAACCAATTAGTAGGCTCTTCTACTTACTGGAAGTATTTATGGCTAGAATCTTGTATCATTAGACTTTCATTGCGTTATGGATCAAGGTAGTGAAATCAGAACTTGAATTTGAGTTAGTTTATCTGTAGATGAGAAGTCTGTGTTCAAATACCAACGGAGCATCCTGCCACCTCCTTCCTAGCTGGATACACAGCTTTTAGTAGCAAAAAAAAAAAAAAATTTATAACATTTCCAATATTAAAAAAGAATCTGTGATGAAGGATGTTTTGCTACTCTAAGCTTTTGTGCCGTAGAACTTCTTCCAGCCCAGAAATGTTGGAAGGTGAGAATTATTCACACCTCTGAGTTGACAAAAAGATTCCCATAAATCATTCTAACATCCAGACTGTGCTTCAACAGTATTGTACTTCGTGCTCCTCAACAGACTGAGGAAATATGTATGGAGTCATGCGTAGGAGTGAAAAAAATTTCAAAGGGGCTTGACTGTAAAACACAAATTGGGGATGAATACTGCAAAGAACATCTAGAACTTGTGGTTAAACTGAGTGATTAAACTGTTCCATGTGATAGATTTCCAGGATATTAAATGTTCATATGAAAGATCAAATCTCTTTCAGATTTATTCCTTCTAATCAAACACAGTTTTGCATTACTAATGCATTACCCCCTGTACAACAAAAAAAGGAGGAAAAAAAAAGCAGTTTTGTCACTTGTGGTAACCAATATGTTGAGAAGCATCTCCTGACATAAGAAATAGTGACACCTGCACAGGAACCACTCCTAAAAACAAAACACTAACTTAGGAGTCAAATTCAAAAAAATAAGAGACATTTTTATGTTTTCTGATACACTGTTGGGTGAGGGAGGAAAGTCTCCTCCATCATATCGATGGGTGAAGGCCAGTGGTATGAGGTTCAACAAGGCCAAGTGCCGGGTCCTGCACTTGGGTCACAACAACCGCACGCAGTGCTACAGACTTGGGGAAGAGTGGCTGGAAAGCTGCCTGGCGGAAAAGGACCTGGGGGTGTTGGTCAAGAGTTAGCTGAATATGAGCCAGCAGTGTGCCCAGGTGACCAAGAAGGCCCAACAGCATCTTGGCTTGTATCAGGAACAGTGTGGCCAGCAGGACTAGGGCAGTGATTGTCCCCCTGCACTCAGCACTGGTGAGGTCTCACCTCGAATATTGTGTTCAGTTTTGGGCCCCTCACTACAATAAAGACATTGAGTGAGGGGCTGGAGTGTGTCCAGAGAAGGGCAATGAAGCTGATGAAGGGTCTGGAGCACAAGTCTTACGAGGGAACTGGGGTTGTTTAGCCCGGAGAAGAGGAGGCTGAGGGGAGACCTTCTCACTCTCCACAATTACCTGAAATGAGGTCATAGAGAGGTGGGGGTCAGTCTCTTTTCCCAAGTAACAAGCAACAGGATGAGAGGAAATAGCCTCAAGTTGCACCAGGGGAGGTTTAGATTGGATATTAGGAAAAATGTCTTCACTGAAAGGGCTGTGAAGCATTGGCACAGGCTGCCCAGGGAAGTGGTGGAGTTCCCATCCCTGGAGGTATTTAAAAGATGTGTAGACATGGTGCTGAGGGACATGGTTTAGTGGAGGTTTTGGCAGTGTTATGTTAATGGTTGGATTTGATGATCTTAAGTCCCTTCCAACCTAGACAATTCTATGATTCTGTGATTCTAAGATTCTATATGGCCAGACTTGCATAGCCACATCTGCACAAGAGGTGAATTCATTCTTGCTTTGAAATTACTGGGTTTGTGTAATCTCTGTGCTTCAGAAGCAACAGTGCTTAGAAACTCTTCCTTACTCCTCAGTGTTTCAATCCTGTGCAAAAATCACAAGGGCTACATTTCAATTTTTGCCAAAACAAACAGCTTTTGACCCTTCAGGTAGCAGTTTGTGGGAAACCTGAGTTATCATATGTGCCTGCACAAAGAACGCTGTATATCACTAAAGAAAAATAACATGGTTTCACATATACTTCCGTTGTTATCTGCAGTACAGGTTTCTGGAATATGTTAACATTGGGAAAGGACGTTTTATAGAAGACAGGCGAATGGTCATGCATGCCCTAAAATAAAAACTGGTGTTTTAAAGTCAATGAATAAAATAAAAAAAAATTGTGTTTCATTCAAAATTTGTCAACAAAACAAATAAAAACCTTAATTTGATTTTAGTTTTGCAACTTGGGTTTTCCTCCTTTACTTCCCTCACTTTATGCAGAAGTGGGAGAAGAGAAGAAAGCAGAGGAGTGTTAATGATGCAAAACAGAGAGAGAAAAATGTCATTTGATTTGAAATGATCATTTCCGTTATTGTGGAAAAAACCAAAAATCTGATGATAAGCATTTTAAAGAGTCATTTTCAGCTACACTTGTTGAGCATTGGGTTGCCCATCAGTAACAGAATGAATAGTTAACACGGGCTGTTTCCTTAACGTATGTGAGAGTATTCCCATGCCAATCTGTTACCTCAACTTTTCCTAAAAATTTCCTTTCTTCAAGACTTGTGGTTGACGCGGGTGTCAGAATATCTGTGATAGTGCTAGGGAACAGCCCCATGGCTGCATTGCACAGACCCAAGAGCAGACGACAGCCCACTGACCAGCCCGTGAACCTTCAGGCACCAGCGGCAGGTCAGCGCCGGAGGGAGTGCCGTTTCCTCGCTTGTATCTCCTGCTGCCCCGTGTCCGCTTGACTTGTGGTTAAACTGAGATATAATTATACTGGAGGTGTGGCTACCAAATGTGATATTATAATTAACAGGTCTTAGTGCTTCATGGGCTCTTTCTCAACATTCACTAATTAATCTTCCTTGCCCTGACTATGTCAGTTTATCTCTGCGTTGCAGTCGGTGAGACTAAAGCACGGAGGTTAAATGTCTTGCCTGCAGCCCGGCGCGGAGACAGGAGCTGTCAAGTAGCTTCTTAATAAGAAAGTCCATCTCCTGTTTTTCACAGTTTAACTGTGGCCCTTACACTTGGAGGAATCCAATTTTTGGCAGCCTGGCCCAGAAAAGCTGGGAGTAGCCCAGGGGTGGGGAACATTCATGTCCTGTCCCTGCTCTGAGGGCCCTTTTCTGCTTGGTCTTGCTCAAGCGTTTTGCTACAGTTTTGTTTCTTGGGCATTAATTGGGTATTCTGACAACACAATTTCTAATGGCATGTCAAGGTTTCCAACCCTTGTTTTCCATTTAGTATAAAGTCTTAGCTTTAGCTGCTTAACCTGTTGTTATTGTAGATGTGATATGTTAAGGACATGAGTGAGGCAAGATTTATGGAAGTTGTTCTCTCTGTCATACCGATAGATGGAGAAAAACATAGAAGAGTTAGGCCCATGCCTCTCAGCAAGACTTTGTGATACTGAAAGTGAAAGACCTTCCATTTTGCTTAGCTCTGAGGCTGATTCTCAGACAGTCAAATTAGATAACGTGCCTACTGCAGTTGGCACATTTTAAAGATCAGAAAAGTTTTTTCTTCACAAGCAGCAAGACTGTTAAAGTTACTTCATAACATTTGTTCAAAACGCTGAGTTTAAGGTCCTTGCCATGTAAGTTAACTGCTGAAGAGCTCTTACATCATTCTCCACAGATAAGACTTAGACTTCTACCATAGTAGTTGCTCTTATCATCTCTCAGCATATGTGCTTCTTGTGAGTATATCTGGAACCAGAATAGAAATTGTAAGAAATTCTCGGTGTTACTAGCTTCTTGCCTGAACTACACCTAAAAAGCAGCACAATTCTGTAGATGTAACTTCAGCACATACCAAAAAGCACATGCTCGTACCGCAAAGGAAACAACTCTCAGGGCATCAGTATAAAAAAATAAGTTTGTGAAAATACTGTCAAAGAATGAAGAAAAACGCTATTTGACATGCTGGATCTCAGTGAATGTCATATTGCTTTTACCTCACCCATATATGAGAAACTCATATTCAGAAACATCTCAGCCTTTTGAGGGACATGAACAACTAAGTGGAGTGACCCAAGCTCTCCATGAAGTCTGTACTGAGAAACAGGATCATCCAGGTAGCATTTCTTCTCACCTGTTAGTTCTTCTATTCCACATCAATAGGGAAGCAGAATTTTTTGAAATCCCCTATGAAAGAAGGAGGGTCAATGCCTGGATGCCCTGCAGTAGCCCAGCAGGATGCACGACGCTCCAGGGTGGCACTTCATGATGCAGAAAGCCCCTTCCAGCTACTGCTGCTGCCACGCTCAAACACCGTAGCTGGATATCCAGAGCACAAAAGCTGGCTCTTTGGGGAAGGAGCTCTCTCAGAAATCTCTGATAATAAAATCACTTAAATATTTAAATATTTATTGGCCCAGAGAGAGAGGGAGGAAAGAGAAAGTATGTGCATGGAAGGAGTTTTAACACGCATCTCCTTGGTTGTAAGCAGAAATTAAATCTTGGAAAATATCCCAGAAAGCACCTGAGAGTTTTGTCGAATTTATGTGTCCTCATGTAAGAGAACTGGGGTTTTACAGAATAGTATTTTTTGAGGAAAACATAGGTTTATCAGGAAATTTTCACCCAGCTTTGGTTTGAATTACACTGTCTACAAATATCGCTGTGGTTGTAGGAACCTTAAATAGTGGCACAGAGTCATGACGGTGAAACTGAGCTTCAGGCAGGCAGAAAATCAAGGCTACCAGAATAAGTCACTGATGTCCTGGAAACCATAAATTGCCTTAATTTGACAGTATAAATTGCTTTGATATGATAGTAATTTGGCCAACAGAGACAGGATAAAACAATGGAGGGGAAGAAACCCCTACCAAACTGGGCCAGGGTAGGCCCAGAACTTTAATTTCTAGTAAAAGAAGGAGCCCTTTATACAGGTAGCAAAATGGAAAACTGATGCGCTGAATGTCTGGGTATGGTTCACCCTCTTGTGTTTTTAACCAGAATTGCAGTCCGATGGAGAAAATTATTTTTACTGGACTAAAATAGGAAGGGAAGGCATCGGTCCTGCTCAGGGCTCGTATATGTGACTCAAGACCTATGGGAGACCGGCACCCATCTTGAGGAGCAGCTGGAGGTCCCGTGGGACACCCTAGTGCATCCCATGTGGCACTAGGATGTATCACTTGGCGGAAGTGTCAGGAGGAAGGTTAGTGGGAAGGAGCTTCTCTGTTCAGCGAGAAGATGCTGTTCCATCAAAGTTTATAAAAGGCAAGTAAAAAGCTTCTATTTCCTCTGTATCTACTTTTTTATTAAAGTTAGAAATATAAAGATCAGATAAAAGCTATAACATGTAAAAGAAAAAGCTGTAAGATGATTCTGAAATACTGTTGTATCAATGTAATGATATTGTCATTATCTAATGGAACATGACTGTGATTATGGCCCTCAGTAATAGGTCAGAAAGTTTCTCCAAGTAACCAATGGCACTGACAGGTAACAATTCTAAGCCCTCGGTTCTGGGTCAATACAGATACGCAGTCCTTTGAAGTCATGCCCTGCATTGTAAGGGGCCTGGAAAGATACGACATGAAAAACTTTTCTCAAGGAAATGCATCATTAGAAGCAAAACGCAAACTGTTGACCACTTGCGACAGATCTGGCTAAGCTTCCCCCCAGGCAGGAGCTGGTGGCCTGCCTGCAAACAGAGGTGGGAGAAGGCACATCTGCGACCTTCAGCTGAACTTAATCCTCTTGGAGACATCCTAGAGGTGTGAACTGCTAGGAACTGGCACTAAGAGGGTTCCTTGGAAGTTCTGGAGAAAATCAGATATTTTGATGGGGTTTTTGGGGGACTTGGATCTACTGGGGTGGTTTTTTGTTTTGTTTTGGGGTTTTTTTTGTAGCAGCATTTTTTACTACATGTGGCAATATGAATTCGAAGCAAGTATGGAAATCACTTACTCATAGAGAGGACGGGAAGGGATATATATACCTCTTTCTTTATATGAATGCTTTTAAAAAGCTTCATATTTCTTGACTGTTGGTGCCATATGAAAAAAATTATCATTTATCACCTGCATACACAGATGTATCAGAAGGTCTGTGTTTAGGCCACAGAGTAAAAGTTGGCAGATTCACCGCTTGCCTCTTACTTTGGACATACAAAAAAATGCATCACTTTGTGCTTTGTCTTTCTTTTCCTGCCTCATCCCCACTCACATGAAGTACCAAAGAGCCTTGAAACACCCATAAGGAATTTTCCAAATGAAAAAAATTGAATTATAAATAACTTAAATGAATAGCTCTGTTTGTACTGGTGGTAAATCATGTATTTATTAGCAGGAATACATTCCATTGGTAATCAAAGAAAAGGTAACAGAAGAAAGTAAAGTGGCATTTAATGTATTTTGCAAAAAAACTGAACTGTTTTAAAAGTGTGTTTCCCATCAAAAAGAAATGAATCAGTGAAAGATCCACTGCAAGGAAAACCACAAAATAACACATTAGCAGCTTAAGCATGATTTCTACAAAGTCTAAAATGACATCAGAGGTCATTCGGAGCTACTAGACTTTTTTAGGGCTGAAGTAATGGTGAGATTTCAGAAAAAAGTGTTACCTATAGGTCAATCTGAGCTGATACACTGAGAGAGAATACACTTCACAGTGAGTTCGACTCTTGCCTAATAAGTCTCACAGCAGCTGTAATCATCTCCACCAGGACATTACACGATTTGAGTGGTGCATCTACAGGTAGCAGAACACTTCTCCTTCACCAGCGAATGGTTACAGCTAAACAAGATTTTCAGATTTCTGCAGTTTCCAAAGAGGTCTTGATGCTTGCAAGGATTGGCTAAAATACAAGAGATAGAAAAAAAATCCATGAAATATTAATTGAAAACCAAGTCCTGGTCTGATACTTCTGCATTTTTCCAAAAATTCTGAATTTCCGTATCTAAATAGTCTTTGTACTTTTGCTCTGCTGTTAAAATTTCTTGAATATTGGAATGCAGGCAGAAAGGTGGTATCTTACAGTTCCCACCTATTTGCACGCTTTGATTTGCCCTACATGGAAGCCTGCAGAGCCCAGGGGCCTGTGCAGGTCTTCACCTACATACGGGTGAGTGAGGCCTGACAAACTGTGCCCTTAGATGTAGATGTACATCCAGACATTTTGTCTTGAGCTTTCCAGAAGAGGGCAGCAGAAGATTGATGGTGTGATAACGCACCTATTGCCCAACAGCGACACAATTTACCCCTTATCCCAGGATGGTTGAGGTTGGAAGGGACCTCTGGAGGTTGCCTGGTCCAACCCCCCTGCTCAAGACTGTGCCTGTTCTGGTGGGATATTTAACCACTGTTATTTCTGGGGGCAAATGAAAGGGCTAGTTCTAGGATCTTTCCTCCAGATTAGCAAGAAGTAACTATGCGGAAGTAAAATGCTACAAAGGAACAACGTTATTATCGGATGTAATGCAATGTTTGTTGTGAGGAGGAGAACACATTCACTTACTGCAAAGCCCTCTGTCACAGTGGCCGGGACAGTCTGCACATTTTGGTCCGCTTCTGTAAGGCATAGCTATCTGCATTGCATTATTTCCTCTGAAATTTGAAAGACATACAACACATAACAGCATGAAAGTGCAGCTCTGAGCCATTAACAGGAGTTTCTGTTATTTATCACAATGAAAGGCATCCAGAAGTTTTTGGATAAAATTATTTTCATAGATAGTCATGTTTTAGTTTCACATATTCATAGAATACAAGAACTTTGATTTTAAATGAGGGACAATAAGGTTTAGAGGACTATTTACATTTGTACAGCAATATCAGTTAAAAAAAAATCTTATGCGCTTCCTAGTTCTGCTTTTCTAATGGCTTTCAAGTGATTGTGGTTTATAAGGAAATAAGCTCAGCAGACACCTTCGGCTGTTTCAGATGTGTTCTTTACCTCTGTGACCATTCATTTGCCATTGGCTTTTGCTTTGCATCTGAATTTCTTGTTTGTGGTCAAAGTTATAGTATGATTTGTGCACGGTGCCTGATTCTGACAGAGACAGAACTTTCTTTGTTCATATGCTAAAACTTCCCTAATAACTGTTTCAATGTGAAATAAAATAAATATTGCTATTTAACCTGATGTTAAGCCCACAATTCACATCAGTATTTTCAAAACTATAAATGGTTAAAATAAAGTGTAATCATTTTATCCTATACATGACCAATGGACCGGAGAAGTTTTTGAAAACATATCCAGAATTACCGCATCTTAAATGAATAAAAAAAGGCAGTACGTACGGAGGACAGTATTGGCAAACATAAAAGTAGTTGAACTGGTTCCTAGGACAGTAGGCAACTGCACATCCAACCTGGTAGCTGTTGTACCAGATTAGCTGTAGAACAAAAAAACCCCACGCTATTTCAGAGTCATGTTTTATTTAATTCTCATCAAAGAGCTCACAAAATGACAGAACCAGAAGATAGTTTTTCATTTTGTTTTGCCTGTTTAGCTTTTAAGCTTACAGTTCAGCTGTCAGGAAGAATAAGTAGAACAATGAGTTTACCATGTTCTCCAGTTTCCAAATGTTTTTGAACACAGTTTCTGGCAGGACACTGAAGTTTAAATTCAAATATTTTCATCATAGATATTTTGCTTTGATATTTCTTAATCAGGTATTTCAATCACTATATAGAAAATATTCATTTATAAATTAAAGGTAAATATTAATTTCTAAATTAAAGGTATTGATTTTTATTTTTTTTTCCTACAGAATAATATTTTTCTTTCAGACAGCTCTCCCAAAATACTGGTTCCATTGCCTCAGAATTAGATGAAAAAGCGTTTTAATTTGTCATTCATCTTTGGATCAGACTGTGAATGACAGATAAAGGTTTGATAACAGTAATAATTTTTTTTTCTCATGATAATATCTCCCAGCTCCTTTAAGTGTACTCCCGTAATTCTAGCATATCATTAGAGTTTGTTTCAACTTTCCATACCTGAGTATAGCTCTCGATATTGACATTTTTCGCAGTTGCTCCAAATCCGTACTTGAAATTGGAGGATTGACTGTACCAGGCTTGAATTGCTTCAGCCCATGTTCTTGGGTAAGATGACAGCAATACATTCTCACCGCAGGTGACACCTGAAGTAGAAGTAAGTCTACTTTATTACTTAGGAGAGAAGTAAGCTGTAGGGTGGGAGGTATGACAGAGGGGTGTAGTTATATCTTAAAAAATCTCTATGATGTCAAGCTATTTGCCCTGTGATTTTAAGAAAAGGGCAGTACACCTGAGCCTGTGAAAGCTGCAGGGAACGTTACTCTGATTTTGGTGAGCTTTCGGGCACAAATACTTATTTGACCCCAAAATGTTACACAAAAATGTCTGTACTTAGTCATACCAAGTCATCTATTGTGCGCCTTGCCTCCAGCAGGAGCCAAAAGCAGACACTTAAAGAAATTTACAAAAACAGGGCAAGTACATAACATCCCTCTTGCTAAAGTTCCAACAATTTGTCTTTCAGGGCACTTATCTGACAAAGATGATGTTTTTGTGTTTAATAATCCTACAAAATATATTCTACAAAAAATTAAAAGTTATGTTTATTTCTAGTTCACATGTACAGGGGTCATCTGCAAACTGTCATTAACTGATCAGCTTCAGCTCCATAGTTGTCATGTACCATTAATGACTCTATGTTCTTTTGGACTGATTTTCATCTCACACTTATTTGCCCATTTCTGAGCATTTTTGGCAGCTTTCTCACTCCACACCTGAAAAACACAAAGGAAGAAGTGTCCAAGTCACAGATAGGTTAGTGCAGTCCACGAGAAGGAAAAAAAAAAGGGAGTGACTTGAGTGTTGTGCCCTGAATGCTTCCATGGTCCTCAACAGAAAGCAGAGGAGTGGTGCCAGTTTACACTACTGGGGCATGGGCACCACATTTCGTCAGTTCTTAAAGGTTGCAGAGCAGGTTATTCTGCACAATATCATAGAATCACCTAGGTCAGAAGGGACCTTTAAGATCATCGAGTCCAACTGTTAACCTAGCACTGCCAAGTCCACCACTAAACCATGTCCCCCAGCACCATGTCTACCCATCTTTTAAATACCTCCAGGGATGGAGACTCCACCACCTCCCTGGGCAGCCTGTTCCAATGTTTGATAACCCTTTCAGTGAAGAAATTTTTCCTATTATCCATCCTAAACCTCCCCTGGCACAACATGAGGCTGTTTCTTCTTGTCCTATTGCTTGTTACTTGGGAGAAGAGACCGACCCCCACCTCTCTACAACCTCCTTTCAGGTAGTTGTAGAGAGTGAGAAGGTCTCCCCTCAGCCTCCTTCTCTCCAGGCTGAACAACCCCAGTTCCCTCAGCCGCTCCTCACAAGACTTGTGCTCCAGACCCCTCACCAGCTTCGTTGCCCTTCTCTGGACACGCTCCAGCCCCTCAATGTCCTTCTTGTAGTGAGGGGCCCAAAACTGAACGCAGTATTTGAGGTGGGGCCTCACCAGTGCTGAGTGCAGGGGGACAATCATTTCCCTAGTCCTGCAATATCACACAGTCCTGATCTCCAGACAGTCCTAATTAATAGGAACTTTGTAACATACTGTTGCTTTCATTTGGCTTAGTGTCTGAGTTAGCTTTGCAGAGTGCACTGCACTAAATGGTATAAAACCGATTTTCAGCCCAGGTGCAGCTGAGATGTCGTGACAGACACCAGCTGGACTCTGAGCTTGGGGAATGTTTGCAAGTCTCACCATGCAAACTTAACCATAAAGTACTGACCAGCTCACCTCCTCATGTGGAGAGGATAACAGAGAACATCGGGGTGGCAGGGATGGGAGCACTGATGGGCAAAGCAAGCTCAGCTGAGGACAAATGGCTATACAGATATAGGTCTTTTTTGCCCTCCCCGACAGTGTGCGATGCAAGAGCATGCTGCTGCTTGTGCTCCTGCTCCACCTTTGCTTTCCATCCCCTTTCCTTTATCCAGGACATGTATTTCTCTTTTTCTAAGGAACTGTTTATCCCACAGACTAAGAGTGTTATCCATAATCCGAGAGACATCACTACATTTTGCACCTTATCCCTGGTTTAAACGCTCTACCTGAAAATTGCTGTCTGTTGCGATGAAAAAACATAAGGCAAGAACTTGTGATTCCCTGTGCAGGCTATATTAACGTGGGCTTGACAGCAATAAACAGATGTGGTTGGGGCAAACCTGTCTTCATGGTTCCTGTAGACAAATAACTCTAGGCATGGCACAGTTCCTATGTTGCTTAATTGAGTTTTTCTAAGTGGAGAAACTAAGACATGTTGGTTAGGAGAGAGGTTTTAAGTAGTGTTTGTGGCCCATCCCAAGACCGTTACAGAGATTTTACAAGTGCTTGCAGCATCAAGGTGTGCAAAATTAAGCATGAAGCCTGCAGAAACAAAGGGATAAAATTCTGATTTCTTACTCAGTCCCAGAGCACCTTTCCTGCCCTCTCTGTTCACTGAGTGTGGGTTGTTTGAGAAGGTTACAATCTTCTGTTAACGGTGTGGAAAGCAGGCTAGTTGCAATGCATAGCTTACCATCTTCAGCATGTTCCTGGCCGTGGGAAATACAGATCTCCGTATTTCATTGTGTTGCTCAACGATCTGGTTTTGGTTTTGAAACTTAGAATGAGGAAAGGAGGAAATGCCGATTTGTTTATACTGAAAAACCTGGAAAACAATAACAATGAAGGTTCCAGTTATCAGAAGTTTAATAAGCAAGATAAATTATGATCTTCTTGTCAACGTAAAGCTTCTTGGAAATATCCAACTTTCCTTTATTGGTTCTTCTATTCTGATAAGTGCTGATTTTTTTTTCTTCCTTCCTTGATTTGAACTTCAGTTTTCATTAGGACATGTGACCCTAAATGAAATTTGTAGATAGGAATTCTACCTTCAGATGTCTCCACACCAAACATGGAGAACTCTTAGCTCTGGAACCAAATCTCAAGATGGACGTTAACCTCTTGTGTGTGCTATAAAAGTCCCTAGCTCTTGTCAGTTGTAAGCTTTGGAAGTATGTGAAGCTGGATCAGAACTTAGGACTGTTTGCAGACCATCATCTGAAATATGTAAGGTCAAGAAAGCAATGGATGATTTAGATTGTCTCTTATGTAGTGATGTCAGGTCATGAATCCTTGCAGAGAAAGAGTTGCAATACTTACGTTGGATTTTTTCAGACTAAAACATCCCTCAGGAAGAGATTCTTCCTGCTTAATATCTAAAAATGAGACATCTCGGTCTAAGCTCGACACCTTCACTCTGTCATTACTGGAGAGAGCAGAGGTACCTCATCCCACAAAATCTGAACTCCTTTTTAGGACTGGAAGACCCGTTCTCTACAAGTACCTCTTTTTCCTTCCTGTGTTTGTAGAGAGACCCTGACAGAGATCTGGACAACTAATGCTTTGATGCTTAAGTCAGTGAGGTGAGTTCCACCATTGGTGTGATGGTCACTTTGTTAGGCACTGGTTCATCTTATTTAATTTCAGATAGCTATACCATAGGTGTAAATATCTAAAAGTCATCTCAGTTTCCTTTATGGTCAATGAGAAAAGTATAAAATGAGAGAGACGGAATTCTGAAATGTTCAAATAAAATGAATGAATCCCATTGCTTTGACTTCAGAGCTGAATTCCAAGTTTTAAATTCTGTAGTCAATGGCTTAAAACAGCACCTAATGCCATTTGAAACGCCCAGAGAGCCCTATCTAGCCTCACCCTGTTGCTCCAGAAAGGTACGGCTGTCTGTACAGCCACCCATGAATGGCTCCGATATTCTGAAGAGTCTCAAGCTGCACTAAGACATTTCTGTTTGGTCAACTGAACCTACCCCAGGAGGTGTCGTACATCTTATTTAACTTAAGACATTTACAGTGGTAGAAATGAAATCTCAGCCAGTTATTTTAGGCTGCTGCTATACTCAGGTAAAGAAAATAATCAACTTAGGACATAGTTCACTCGAGATTTATTGAAGAAAGAGATAATTGGCATCCCTGAAGTACTTATTTCTTTTCACTCATTATTAAGTAGATCTTGATGAGTAGCTCACATTGAAATGTCTACACAGTAGATATCTACATCTTACAAGATTAATTCTCTCTAAGGAGAGGTGAAGACTAGATTTCTGATACTTAGCTAAACTATTTTAGAATAGGTTTAGTTCATATTTTTTCAGAAAATGTATTTTTAAAATTATTCTTGTGAAGAGAAGAATATTTTGATAGGTAGAAGAACTATTTTAATGCAAAGATCTGAGAAAACCAAGAGTTCATCTTTATTGTGTTATGTTAACATGTTAACAATAATTTCAACCCTGAATTTTAAAGCTCTAGAGATCAGTAGACCAGAGTATGCCATGTCAGGTATCTATACAATGGCTCTTTTACATAGATGAATATTCCTACCTGTCCATCAGATTGGTGTAGAAAAGCAGCCAGGAAAACGATCGCAGTTAGCAGATCCATCTCTATAGAGAAAAAACCCAAACAAACAAAACCCAAAATCCATTAATCTCTGTTACATAGAGTTCGTGATGTAATATCTTATGTGAGCAAGATACAAAACTGTTGCAAAGTCAAGCCGGCCACCCAGAAGGTTACTTTAGTCGGTACCTAATACAGTTGAATGTGCTGAAACTGTGCGAATGAGTGTATGGTGGTGCATGGGCACTACTGTCACGTACAGAGAGAAAGTGAAGCAGGGACCATAAGTAGCATAAAGTTGTGTGTTTCTTCTAACAGACGGACCAACCCCCCCTTGAATTTGCAACATTTCCTTCATCTTTGCTTCCTTGTACAAAAAACCCACTCATTAGTTTGTTCAGTAGGGTCACATCATTGTTCTGCTCCAGCAAGCATCATCCGTATTTGGAACTGGTATTTTGGAGTGGAGCACTGAACACATCAACAATTGTCTCCATTCCTTTCCTGCTCCCTCTTTCCTCATCAAATCAGCATCATAATGGCTCTAGTAAATGGTGGCGGTCACCCTCAATTACATCTTACACCTAGACATGAACAAAACTTTCATGAAATAATATTGGCTATTCCCCTCTGGCTGCTAAGGTGTCTTATAGAAGCAAATATCACAGTATGTACACAGTCTGAAACCTACTCATATTCATGGGATATTTTTTCTACGTGTCAGAAGAAGCAAAGGCTACACATCTTTGTATTATTGAGGAAATACAGGAAATCATGTCTTTTTAGTTGGTAAAGAGTAAAGATGTGGCAAAATCCCAAGGAAAAGTAACTTTGAGCTCAATGGGTTATCTTAAAACAGACTGAAGCAAGCAAAGAAAATAGATGAAATAAAAAAC
Organism: Burhinus oedicnemus; assembly: GCA_008921705.1. Taxonomy (NCBI): domain Eukaryota; kingdom Metazoa; phylum Chordata; class Aves; order Charadriiformes; family Burhinidae; genus Burhinus; species Burhinus oedicnemus. The sequence goes on along the minus strand of VFFE01007200.1, from coordinate 915,928 downwards.
ATCAAACATAATAAACCTTAGAGCTGGCCTCTGAGAAAAATCAACAGTGTGAGCAGTACAGGTCAGTAGTAGAGATCTAGGAAATCCTGCTTGATAGGGAAACTATTGGGATAACAGCTGATAAAACCATAAATACATAATGAAAATATAAATAATCCACCAATCCATCTCTTCTAAGTGATTAAATAAACATGTTGACATTAGGTGAGAAGAATGAGTTAAGAGCTTTTCCTTCTGGCAGGAACTGAAGGATGGATTTCCACCTCAGAGAACTATCAGCCAGTTACCAGGGTCCTGGAAATACATTTCATTCTTCTTTCATTCAGTAGAACGAACATTTCTTGTTCCTAGAATGATGACTTGGAAGAGATGGCATTTATAGCATTATCCATAACCTGTTCGTTGTTTAACACCTGAAATCGCCTCTAGATTTTTGAAGTGATCTCCTTTATGTTACTGAAGTCAGTGGATTTAATTGCTATTTAGTCCTGTGTGAATTAGCCTACATTTGTGGTGTCAGAATTTGCTGCTTATTATAGGGATAAGAATAAGAATAAGAATAAGAATAAGAATAATAAGAATAAGAATAAGAATAAGAATAAGAATAAGAATAAGAAGAATAATAAGAATAATAAGAATAATAAGAATAATAAGAATAAGAATAATAATGTTGTTAGTTTTCTCCTCAGATGTTTTGGTGTGACTCAGTTATAAATATTGCAGCAGCTCTGATATTTTCATCCTCACTGGAGAGAAAGTTCTATATGATGTGGTCTCTAATGGGGCACAAGCAGGTCCACTTAGAACCCTTGTTTGGGGCTAAATTTCCAACTAAAATTCAGCCCTGGGCGGAGAGCTTGGGAAAGGCCTACCAGAACACTGGAAAATATGAAGTTTTTCAAACATCTTTGTGTGTGAGACCCCTTTTATGTTCACATTTTATGAGTATTCCATGCTAGTTTGCAGTAGGAGCGTTCCAACATGCATGTCACAGTGTACATAACATAAATGCACCCTGTGACTTTTACAGCCAACTGAAAGATGTTAGGGCTAATATTCACAGCAAAGTGTTCATGAGCAAATGGAAGAAGGCTATCAAGCCACTGTTGGAACAAGATAAGTTCTTTAATTTCTAGACTCCCAGCTATGCAGAGCTTGAACCTACCTCTAGGGAAATTAAATAAAAGAGGAAAAGTGAAAACACTATTCTCTTTTCACTTGCATGGTAGCAATGCAAGACTAAGTTGTATGAGTTCAGACCAAAAGCTGTTGGGTTATTCTATGCAATGTGCTGTATTCGTTCATGAGCTCACAAGGTAGAGAGCTTGGCGTATCGATTCCCAAACTGATGTTAACAAAAATGGCAGCACAGCACTGTGAGGCAAAGATGGGTGTATGAGTCCAATGGGCTTCATCGTTACATTATGATGGCACTTGTGCCTGGGCTAAGAAATCTTAACTCTTAGAAGGTCTAGTCAGCCTATGAAAATACCAAGAGGATGTGATCTGGTGACTATAATGACCCCAGTACTGGGCAGGTTGCAGCTAGATGGATCATTTATTTCAGTACAGTATTCTGTAGCATGATATAAATCAACAAGGTATACGCTATCACACCAAAGACTTCATGTCATTCAGATATTCAGTCTTTAGCTTGTTTTCCCACGCTTGCATAAGGAAATCACATGCATGAGGTAGAGGGAGGGATCTCACTGATATTAATGAAGGATAAATTGTTAAACTGAAGGGGTATCTTTGGCCACTGAGGAGTTATCTTGTCCTTACATGCAGAAACAAGATCTTTCTGGGACTCCCCAGCAAAGTGCTGCAGCTGCAAACACAAAACATTTCTAGCTCCAGAATTAAACTTGATTAAAATACTATTGCACATCTTCGATTGTCAGTCTGTACAATCAAATCTGTCCCTTGGAGTAATTGTATTTGGCATTACTTTCAAAGTCAAAAGACAGCAGTTCCCAGATACCATTATCCTTCCATGTCAATAGTATTCAATCCACTAAACCACTTCTATGCTTCTGAAAAGACAAATGCTAGCAACGCACTTTTAGGTAGCTCTGCTTGAAAACTGGAATTTCATGCAAATTTGAGTGAATGTAAAAAAAAAAAAAAAAAAATCTACAGCCAAAAAGCTAGCAGCAAAGTTCTATTTGAAAAATACAGTCCAGGCTTTTTGTGTGTAGTCCTGGTGCTTCACTCCTCAGCGGAGCCTTTTTCCTGCCAGTTGATGAAGCTTTCAGGGCATACCAGGTTTGAAAGTAAGAATGGGAATATTTGTCTTTTCAGTTACTTTGATATAAGTTTTTTCTACCTTCTCCGAGTTTACATCTTTAACTTTCATTTTGGAAAAAAAAATTCACTCTGCATTAAGAAAACACAATCAGCTTACTGCATAGTGTAAGGTGTAATAGACATTTGAATACTGTATATACCTGAAAGCTTGGACAGATAATTGACATTTCTAGTTGGCAAAATCCTGAGTTCGGCTGTACTGGTGTATCCCAATACTCAAGTGAAATAAATTCAACATAAAAATAATTCAAATGACAGTAGAAAAGCATTTCCCATGATTGACCACCCTCTTCAAAATGGATTAATTTATGTTCACATTTGAAGAAGGGAGCAATTGAGTCAAAGTGTTACCTTTTGATCTAAAGAAATATGGGAATTAGACTTCACTGAAGCCATTTCTCACCCACACAGATGGAAGGTGTGCTTTCTAAGCAGAAAATATAATTTATTTTTAAATTCTTCTTCTGGGATTATTGTAAGAAACTTTTTATTTTAATTATCACATTTGGTACGATTTAGATATTAACTACATTAGCCTTTGTAGCACAATGCCCAATCAATACCAACCAAGTGACTCTATGGATAAAAATCTCTAATACTGAAATTAAATTCTGCATACATTACCTTCGTCCAGCCAGAATCCTTTTGTATCTTAGGAAGAGTGGCAGGAGTGAGAGGCTCTCCTCGCTCTAGGGTTGTGTATATATATATGCGTTCCCTTCTCTTTCCTTGTCAATATTTATTGCCAATAAATGACATCAGCTTTGGGGCTGCACATTTTAGAAGAAAGAACTTTTCTTAAGGAACAGGTGACTGAAAATGAACCAATCCAACTGCAACTTTCTGGCTTTTTTTGCTTGTCTCCAGGGCAAAGAAAGAAAGAAGATAAGGGGCCCGTCCTTTTGCAGCACTTTGACTTTGCCAAAACACTTGTAGTTTGATTGGTAAGCTGCAGTGCTGATGTTGTGTTCACAAAATGAAAGCTCCAGTTTAGGGATGGTTGCTTTGCAATTGTCTTTTCTGGCTCTGGCAAAAAGAGTGGAATAAGTATTTGGAGGCAGAGACGTAAATCAGCAACTCACTTCATAGCCATGCACAGAATGACCTGCACACTGGGAAACACAGTGATATTTTCTTCCAAGTGGTTCCTGAACTTCCATTTGCTAAATAAAATCTATGTTGCATGAGCTCACTGAGGCCAAAAGGCACTAGGCATTATTGTACACACAGTTCACCCCATGTGTTGCTCAAGAGAAACCTACTTGCAGAATGGCTACAGACAAGAACATAGAATCACAGCATCATAGAATGGTTTGGGCTGGAAGGGACCTTGAAGATCATCTAGTTCCAACTCCCCTGCCATGGGCAAGGACACCTTCTACTAGACCTGGTTGCTCAAAGCCTCATCCAACCTGGCCTTGAACACCTCCAGGGATGGGGCATCCATGACTTCTCTGGGCACATCTTCCCCCTTTGGCCTGAAAAGATGTGTGGCACGTGTTTGCTTTTTTGCTCTAGTGTAGCATCACTCAGATTGCCTTCCCTTTTAGCAGAATCTTTGCTTCCACTCATTTATAAGGTAATATCACAAAGGCAGCTTTGACAGGTCCTCAACGCTCAACTCTGCTGTATTTAAACACAACCTGTCTTGCTTCCTTCCATGCTGCCTGTTGGCTCTCAGAAGGCATAAAACACCTGCACATCTCCTCATTCTTTTCCCGCAGTTCCCTGCCTCATCCTTGCCTTTGCTGTGATGCCTTGCGCACTGAGCACCATTTCGTTATGGTGGGTGGAGGTGGCTGTCCGTAGTACAACTCAATATTGTTTCATTGTTTCCCATTTTCTGCAGTATTTCTGCAGCTTTATGCTGTTGCCAGCATTTTAATGTCAGATTATAATTCCTTTCTAACACAGCTGCTTTTGTTCTTTGTTTGTATAGCGGGCAGCACTACGGGAAGTCGCTTGCGATAAGGTCTCCCATATCCTTCCATGTTCTGAGATAAAGGCAAGGGTGGTTTTTTTATCTGAAGTGCTTGTGACAACTTTGATGAGACCAGTGTTATCACCACCAGAAAGCCTAATAAACTGCCTATTGACTGTGAGGGGAGGCCGTCCAGCAGGTCCAGAATACTCAATGTCCTGGGAGATAGTGCCATTCTTTTACCCCATCCGCTGTACTCAGTAATGTTCATTAATTTGCTACAGTCACCTGAGCTTTATTTGTATTGTTAAAATGAAATAATACTACTGCAAGTATTTCTTTAAAGTGTGCCACACCTGTTTAAATAGTGAAATCCATTTATTCTATAAAGAATGTCTGTCAGATATGCTACAATTCACGGTCTATGGGTAAAATAGTTGGGAAGAAAACAAAGATTAATAAAACTGACATCCGGGACCATGGTACAAAGAGCAATTTAGCATATCAATTCCCACTTCCTCATGTGGATTACCTGTAGGGGTGGAGTAATTTAATTTTTAAAAAATTAAAAATTAATTCCACAGGGTACTGCAAATGTATGTATTTTTTTAAAGATAGATCTATGTAAAGTTCTTTAAAAAGAAAAAAAAACCTGCTTGAGAGATTTGACTGTGGAAGTTCTTCCAGCCCTTATATAAATCTGAACTACAAGAGTCTGATTTGAGCTCAAGTGATGAAGGCAAAATTCCCGTTTCTTCAGTTCTTCAGTTCCACTGAAGTTAATGACAGCTTAACTAGTGCCTTTGATTAGAATCCATGCTGTTCTGTGTGGTTCAGGTTTCACATAGGTCTTTTTCTTCGCTGTACAAAACACCTGGCAGACCTGATTCTTTTAGCTAACTTTGTTTTGCGAAAAGGAGTATTACTAATTTCTTCCACACAACCCAACTCACCTTCCACTCCAGATTATTCTTAGGGAGATGACCAACGGGGGAGTAACTCAAACAGTTACTGTCAGGTGGGGGTAGATGCCACACAAAACCCCATAGACCAGGCAGAGGCAAGGCACATGATCGCAGAAGCTACAAGTCTCTTTGAAGGCTATTGGGCTACCAAGGTTGAGATGCTGGACATAGATGACTTGCAAATTGGGAATTTTGACTAGAGCCGCATTATAATACCTCACCATTGTTTTTGAACAGGAGGAGGGAGGCGTGTGTTGAGCCAGCATGGAGGGCAGGTAGAGCAAATCCACCCTCCTCAGAGAAACACGCCATTCGAACCTGCCCTTGACCTTCGGAGAGCGATGCTACTCACCGTGGCTTTTCCCTGCCATCTTTCAGTCCAAGCAGATGTGCTGATTAGATCGCTGCCCACTGTGGTCCAGCTGCCGTCTTTAAGGGTTGAAATTTGCTTTCGCTTTACAAAGGAGATATTGCAGGCACCGTTGCTGAGTTTAAACCTCTGCGGAACAGGGCTTAATCAGATCTGCAGTGGGAAGGGGTGAGGAGCAGCTGAGGAAGACCCAAACCATTGCCTGTTAGCTAGATTTGGAAAGACACTTCTGCTGAGATTGTTTTGGTCTTGTCCTTCTCGCGGCTGCTACTGAGCTTTGTATGCTTATATACATAACACAGTGTGACTGACTTGTAAATTCAAAATTACTGTGAATAAATATTATTCAGGTTATTTGCTCCCTGGCCAGTAGCAAGGAAATTCTCAACAAGTGAGGCTGTAGAGTAAGCACACATGTAACTGACCGTCGTTACCTGAGGCAGTGTTATTTCAATAACTACTCACCTTGGCCACAGACAAATCATCTCATAAATAGATTTAATAGTTAAATAAATTTGTATATAAGAAGGAAGGGTTTCTAAATTTCCCAATCTCTTGCTTTGAAACGAGAAGGGAGATTTTTAACTTTTTGTGACTTGTAAACAGGAGTTCATTACTCTGACATTCTTCCTTAGAGAAATCAGCACCCTAGAAACAGAGCACAGGAGAGGAAAATATAAAAAGTAGTATTTTTTTCTTTTTTTTTTTTCAGGGATAGAGGTCATCTTGGCAATTAATACAATAAGAAATAAAATTTTCAGCATAGTCATGTTAGTCACTTCCACTACCTGCAAGGACTAGCCAGTTAAATCCTTTAACTTCCCATACAACTTTGATCTGATTAACAAAACATCTGTTCTATAGTACTAGTCTGATTCTTAGTTAGAAATAATCTTTTTTAAAAGAATCATGGCCTCCCAACTGAATTCAATAACTTATAATAACCATAGCATATTGTTAACTGAAAAAATATATTGTTTATAAAAACCAAAAGAATTTTTTTTGTTTATTACATAGTCAGATAGGAGTCTCTCATTTCATTATCACTTCTTCTAAGCACCACATTAAGAAATTCCCACTGAGTATGTGTTAATGTGCTAGTTTTACTGAATAAAAGTTTGACTACTAGATTCGAAGCAGGATTCACTTCCCTTACACTGGCTGTCGAGAAGCTAAACATCCACTCCAAACTCATTGTCTAAACTCTTAGTAGTTAATGGATGAGGCTGGTGTAACCACTAGGTCACTCTTTCCATTGGAAGTCAGGGATCTCAGCGACATGAGTTGAATTAAGAGCTTATGAAGTAGGAGTTAAGCACACTAACAAGCAGTCCCACCACATCCCTTCTATATGCTTCCCCTTTGTGAGAGGGCATGAGATAAATCTAGATGTTTTGAGCACAGGGACGTTATTTTTTCTAGACTCTCCTGCTTCTGCAAAGCCCCAGGTTTCTCAAACAAATGGAGACATCACTGACTGCAACACAGAAACTAATCATTGCTGCTAACCTACGGCTAGTACCCATCCTTTGGACTGCAGCTAAGTTATGAAAGTACTCATCCTGAACCAAAAAAAAATGTGTCTAGACACTCCACAGGGGATTTCCCCCATTAAAGGAATTCAACTTTTTGCAGTGCCCAGATGATACAGAGACTGCATTCCATGCCAGGCTGGATGGGGCTTGGAGCAACCTGGTCTAGTGGAAGGTGTCCCTGCCCATGGCAGGGGGGTTGGAACTAGGTGATCTTCAAGGTACCTTCCAACCCAAACCATTCTATGATTCCATGATTCTATCATTGCAGTAGAGTCTCCTCTCATGACACTGTGAAACTTGAAACCACTATGTGACTATTCATAACCAAGGAAAAAAACAACAAAACAAATAAATGAACCAACTGTAACTGTGCATAAGCACAGTATAACAGAATAATTAAAAAAAAAGTCAATCAGAAACATTGAGAGGCCTATTCCCTCCCTCCTGCCCCCGGAACAGGATCTGTTATAAATAGGTTGTGTCTGACAGATGTTTTTCTACATGGTTCTTAAAAGTTTGCAGCAAGGAGAACTCATGGTTTCCTTGGGTCATACCTTGCATTCCTTTCTAGTCTTACTATTCAAAAAGTGCTTTTAAAGCCTAACATATAAAAGTGCAGAAGGAAATTACTTTTGGGAGTGGAAGTCATTTGCATGAAGTCCAAAATGAAAGATAGATTTAGTAAATGATTGCATTATTAAAATCATACACTTTTCCTATCAAAGCTCAGTAAGTGCATGTGTTCATGCTCTTTTCAGTTTTCTATGTTGAAATGTGGCAAAGCTGGGCAATATAAAAATGTAGCATTGTTCTTTTTTTAATTGTATACAGATTGGCGCTTCAGCTACAGTTTAGATCTAGCAATTCATTAGAAATATTTTCTAAATCTATACTACAGGACAGCTATGCCCAGCTGAGGTTTTAGAACAAATCTGTTATTTGAAATAAATCTGGCCAACAGGAAACAAAGCAAGCAAAAAACAACTTTTCTCAGACTACGAATTGGCTTTTGATATAGGCGATTTATTGAATGATTTTTATTGTTTTTTTTTAAAGGAAATGGAAAATACATCCCTTTCCTTCTGACTAATAGTAAAAGACACAAAGTAATGCAGACTCCAAATTATCACAGATATCTCAAATATAATGATGATCTGGAGATATTTGGTTCTTACTCATGGATAAAAATGTTTTTAAGGGCTCAGCTTCAGTTTACATGGTTAATGACTTAAGCCATAACTATCTCTGTGTGAAACAAGCTATAATAACAACTTAAGCTTTTCATGAATGCCTTTTTGTTTGCTACATGTATTTGCTGGGAAAAAGTGTTTCTCTAATCTAACAGTAGCAATGACAATGTAGGGACTTTTGCCGTGAATTCTTTCAAAAAGTGTTAGCCCTAAATTTATTCCATATATAAGCATTTTAGTCTTCATGCATTTGACATAAGAGTAAACCAGAGGTATTGTAGATGGTACAGAAAGAAGGTTGGTCTTCTTGTAACAGTGTCCAGTTGGTAAAAAATATCTTGAACCTGCTAAGACTGAAAAGCATTTTAAAATGTAGAAGAAAACAGGAAAATTGGATTTGTAAGTGTGCGAGTCCTGCATCAGCCGTTCTGTTGGACTGGTTGCAGTAAACAAATGAGAAAGACTTGGAGCGCTGAAAAGAGGTATTAAGATAATCTCCATTTAAAATCACAGTATCCCAGCATGAAGAATCATTTGGAAATGAAATTGCTGACTAATTACAGTTTGACTCATAATTACTGAAGTAACTGCATTTGGCCACAGACAAGTTTCTTTGTGGAGCTGTTTCTTGCCTTTTTTGTAATAACACAGAGATTGTAACACTCTGAAATGGGAAAATACTTGATAAAAGGTAGATGTAACCTACATAACCAGAGTGCATATTACATACCCATTCACAGACTATCTTGACTGAGAGGGCTTTCCACATACCTTGCTGAAGCTGAGCAATTCCACAGTCTGACATGCAGGAACCATAGGACTAGATGGAAAAAAAGACAAGAGGGAGTATTTAATTGCATGAAAAAGGCCCTGAGAAAAAACATTGTAAAGGGATGTACAGATTTCTGGTTTATGCATCCTGTAGTATTTTTCTCTTTTAGAGAGACATGATCTGATAAAAACTGTACACACAGCCCAGGAAGCAGAACCTGGAACACTCTGTTCTGTAATGAACCGCAGGAAAAAAAAAAATATTTCCTGGCTGAAACTGATACAAGCCTTTTACAAGTTTCTGGTATTGGAAAGTATCCAGTTATTAACACTAGTGTTGATAATATCTAAGCACGTGTGCTTACGTTAGTGCTTTCCTATGATCAAGGCGGGGAAAAGCAAACACATATTTCTTCATAAATCAGTGAATAGAGTCTTCTGAAAGAAGTCATAAAATATAGTCGTGTCTAACTAAAAGTGTTTCTAAAATTATTTCTATATCATTTAGTGGTGCTGAGGGACACGGTTTAGTGGTGGTTTTGGAAGTGTTAGGTTTATGGTTGGACTCAATGATCTTAAAGGTCTCTTCCAACCTGGGTGATTCTATGATTCTACGATTCTACATCTGAGCTAGTTATCCCAACAGTGAGAAGGAGATCTTTGAGGTCAGTGGAGACCTAAGTCTAAATGTAGCAGCCTATATGGAGACCCTTGGCACCATCTCATCTAAAACAAGATGTCTAAGACACCCTTGCAGTGCTAAAGGTGTTACAAAGGACATAAGGAAGACCTGCGCCCTTCCAAATAGTCGCTGAAAACCTGACAGGGTACTCTGGGACATCTCAGCAGGCTCTGGACACCCAACTGAATTAAGAACTTAGATGAGACAATAAGAGGTATCTTGGGAGACACATCTCATGTTAAGATATCTATATTTCAGCAGGTTTGTTGCATCTTAGGTTCTGTTGTCTTCATTGACCTAGCTCCACCAAAGAGAGGAACCCAGGGTAGTTTTTTGGAAAAACTCACCTTGTAGATTCAGGTGAATCTCCAGGTGAAAAGGAGAGGAGATCAGTAACACTCGAGGCATCCCTGTTTTTTAAGTGTGTACTCCTGTACCTTTCATGGCTTGCAATATTGTTGTTATAATTCCATGTATCCATTGTAGCCTTCTAATAACTAGGGTAGAATTCAACTTACTAAATTTTATATATCTATACTGTAGCTGCCTGCATCTAAAATTAGTTCCCTTTATAGTTACTGGTGAAAAACTCACTTTGGAGATGTGATGTGCGTTGCCCTGAATGTCTTACCCTAAACCAGGCTACATAAATCTGGGATTAAAAATATGTATTTCTGTCAACTAATAATAGAAGGAATTTGGAGCAATTAGTCTGCATTATAGATACTTCAGTCCAGGAGAACTGAATCTCACCTCCTGCTCTTCAGCAATGGAGGGTAACGAACTGGAAGTATCTGTTACCTATGAGGAAGTTTAGTTTGGACCAGACATCCCAAAATGAATCTGTAAAGAGAAAAATATCATCCAAACCTGAACTTGCAGCAGCCAGAAATTGTTTTAGAAGCATAGTAAATAAATACTTCCAGCCTTCTGTTTTCCTTGTGTGACCGATGTCTCATAAATCATGTTTATACTCATGAATTCATCCTCCTCAAAACAATTGTCTTCAGAGATGTTGGTCTGATAGCTTTGTTTCACTTACCATTTCAAATTGAAGTGCGTTTATTGACCACGTCCAGTTTAAATTGCCATCTTTGTCCTGTGTTCTGACATTCTGCAGTGTTTTATTGCTATCAAAACTGGAACAGGGACTACCTTTCTATTTGGTTTGCCTGGTACATGTTTGGACATGGTAGAACCTTAATACAAAACATAAGAAGCAGGAATTGCTGAGGAGAAGGGGAAAGAAATGGGATGTAAACCGAGGACCATGCAAAAGGAAGATAGAGGTACCCTCAAAACAAGGCCAGCTACAAGAAAAGCCCATTTCAGGGCACAGTGAAGGAGGAAGTCTGACAGTGAGCTGCTCTGATGGTTAGAGCTGAATTCTACTCTATTGTATCCATTGACCACACAATCGGCAGCTAAATCCCCCTCTACTCTGCCCTGGTGAGGCCACACCTGGAGTCCTGTGTCCAGTTCTGGGCTCCCCAGTTCAAGAAGGACAGGGAACTGCTGGAGAGGGAACAGCAGAGGGCTACCAAGATGATTAGAGGGCTGGAACATCTTTCTTATGAGGAAAGGCTGAGGGACCTGTATCTTTTTAGTCTGGAGAAGAGAAGGCTCAGAGGGGATCTCATCAATGCCTACAAATACTTAAAGGGAGGGTGCTGGGAGGATGGCACCAGTCTTTTTGCAGTGGTGCCCAGTGATAGGACAAGAGGTAACGGGCACAAACTTGAACACAGGAAGTTCCATCTGAACATGAGGAGGAACTTCTTTCCTTTGAGGGTGGCAGAGCACTGGAAGAGGCTGCCCAGAGAGGTGGTGGAGTCTCCGACGCTGGAGACATTCCAAACCCACCTGGACGCCATCCTGTGCAACCTGCTGTAGGTGACCCTGCTGTGGCAGGGGGGTTGGACTAGATGATCTCCAGAGGTCCCTTCCAACCCCGGTGATTCTGTGATTCTGTAAACAAGCAATTTAGCACTCAGGTCCTAGAACAGCAGACACGCTTTTCTCTTCACTTCCACTGCTGGCAATGACAGGTCACCGCAAAAATTTCCTGGATGTACAACCTGCAGATACAAAAAAAAATAATAGGTACTAACTCTCTTTTCCTCTTCCCAGCTCTTAAAAGCTTAGTACCTTTGGTCAGTGTCTTGCTTACATTTAGGATTTTGGGGATGGGAATCCTGTCCCTCAATGCACCAATACAGCTGCAGAGCACTGGGACAGATCAGTTTTGTGGTCACAGCCGTGGATGCAGATTTGCAGAAGCTGCAGCTGTGTGCAGAGGGTAAATGGGTGGGGTGAGAAACATCGGGCTAACGGCTCGTAAAACCCAAGGCATAAGGGCAGAAGTCTATGACCAGCGCTATGTGAACAGTGCAGCAATAGCCTAGGGCCATTTGTTGCAGGTTGAAGCTCTTCCAGGTTTGATTTCTTGTCCATCCAGCTCAAACTAAGCAATCAAATGTGCTTGCCAGACAAACAGAAAAACTGTGGCCTAGAGGGGGAGAACACATCATCTGGGAGTCAACCTAGAGCTGAAAAAAAATCTCTGATGTTGGAAGCAGCAGATCTTTCACATCTTACCTCTGACACCAAAGATGAAGAGGAGCTAATGAGAACATGCCACTTTTGAATTGCAGATTGGGTCCTGAAGTCAGCTAGGCTGGCATTCACTGATCCTTAGCAGAACAGAGCCTACAGAGAAAGGGTAGATAGTGATGTTGTCTACTACAGGCTGCCCAATCAAGGGGAGCCTGTTGAAGAAATCTTCTTACTCCAGCTACAGAAGGCATCATGCTCGCAGGTTTTCGTCCTGCTGGGGGACTTCAGCCACCCCGACATCTGCTGGAAAACTAGCACAGCGAGCAGTAAGCAATCCAGGAGACTTCTGGAGTCCATCGAAGGTAACTTCTTAAGCTAAGTAACCGACAGCCCCACCGAGGGGATGCGATACTGGACCTGATGGTCGCAGCACAAGTGAGCTAATTGTGAGCTAATTGAGTGTCAAGATTGGGGGCAGCCTGGGCTGCAGTGATCATGCAGTGGTGCAGTTCGCAGTCTGGAGGGATATGGGTCAGGGAAAGAGTAAAGTCAGGACCCTGAATTTTAGGAAAGCAAACTTACAGCTCTTCAAGGACTTAGTCAATAGAACCCCCTGGGAAACTGCCCTCAGGGACAAGGGAGCAGAACAGAGCTGGCAGATCTTTAAGGATGCTTTCTATGGAGCGCAATCCCCAGAAGAAATCAGGAAAAGGAGGCAAGAGACCAGAATGGCTGAGTCGAGACTTGCTGGTCAAACTAAAGGGCAAGAAAGAGATGCACAGGCAGTGGAAACAGGGACAGGTATCCTGGGAAGAATTTAGGGACACTGTCCGGTTGTGTAGGGATGAGGTAAGGAAGGCCAAGGCACGGCTTGAGCTGAACTTGGCAAACGGTGCAAAGAATCATAAGAAGGGCTTCTACAGGTATGTCAGCAAGAGAAAGAAGGTCAAAGAAGGCGTGGTCCCCCCCAAACGAGCAAGACTCACAAACTGGTAGCAACAGATGAGGAGAGGGCTGAGGTACTCAACAACTTTTTTGCCTCAGTCTTCATTGGCAACGCCTCTGCCTACACCTCTTGAGTGGATGGACAGCAAGGCAGGGACTGGGGGAGCAAAGTCCCTCCCACTGTAAGAGAAGATCAGGTTCATGACCGCCTGAGGAACCTGAACATACAGAAATCTATGGGAGCCGAGTAGATGCATCCCAGAGTCTTGAGGCAATTGGCTGATGTAGTTGCCAAGCCACTCTCCCTGATATTTGAAAAGTCATGGCAGTCAGGTGAAGTCCCCAGGGACTAGAAAAAGCGAGACGTTGCACCCATTTTTAAAAAGGATAGAAAGGAGAACCCTGGGAGCTACCGACCTGCCAGCCTCACCTCTGTGCCTGGGAAAGTCATGGAACAGATCCTCTTGGAAGCTATGCCAAGGCACATGGAGGACAGGGATGTGATTCAAGACAGCCAGCATGGCTTCACCAAGGGCAAGTCCTGCCTGACCAACCTAGTGGCTTTCTATGATGGAGCAACTACATCAGTGGACAAGGAAAGAGCTAAGGATGTTGTCTATCTGGACTTCTGTAAGGCCTTTGATATGGTCCCCCATAATGTCCTGCTCTTTAAATTGGAGAGAGATGGATTTTATGGGTGGACTGTTTGGTGGACGAGGAATTGTTTGGATGGTCACATCCAGAGGGTAGAGGTCAATGGCTCAACATCCAGATGGAGATCGGTGACAAGCGGTGTCCCTCAGGGGTCTGTGTTGGAACCAGTACTGCTTGATATCTTCATTGATGACATAGACAGTGGTGCACCCTCAGCAAATTTGCGGATGGCACCAAGCTGAGTGGTGCAGTTGACATGCCTGAGGGATGGGATGCTATCCAGAGGGACCTAGACAGGCTGGAGAAGTGGGCCCATGTGATCCTCATGAGGTTCAACAAGGCCAAGTGCAGGGTCCTGCACATGGGTCGGGGCAACCCCCAGTATCAATACAGGCTAGGGGATGAAGGGACTGAGAGCAGCCCTGCTGAGAAGGACTTGGGGGTACTGGGAGATGAAAAGCTGGACTTGAGCTGGCAACGTGCACTTGCAGCCCAGAAAGCCAACCACATCCTCAGCTGCATCAAAAGCAGTGTGGCCAGCAGGTAAGGGGAGGGGATTCTGCCCCTCTGCTCTGCTCTTGGAAGACCCCACCTGGAATACTGTGTCCACCTCTGGATCCCCCAACATAAAAAGGACATGGACCTGTTGGAGCAGGTCCAGAGGAGGGCCACAAAGATGGTCAGAGGGCTGGAGCAGCTAAGCTATGAGGACAGGCTGAGAGAGTTGGGGTTGTTCAGCCTGGGGAAGAGAAGGCTCTGGGGAGACCTTACTGCAGCCTTCCAGTACTTAAAGGGGGCTACAGGAAAGATGGGGACAAACTTTTTAGCAGGGCCTGTTGTGATAGGACAAGGGGTAATGGTTTTAAACTAAAAGAGGGGAGATTTAGAATAGATCTCAGGAAGAAATTTTTCACTCTGAGGGCGGTGAAACCCTGGCCCAGGTTGCCCAGAGAGCTGGTCGATGCCCCATCCTTGGGAACATTCCAGGTCAGGTTGGACGGGGCTCTGAGCAACCTGATCTAGTTGAAGATGTCCCTGCTCATTGCAGGGGGGTTGGTCTAGATGACCTTTAAAGGTTCCTTCCAACCCAAAATGTTCTATGATTCTATGTTGACATGATCCACATTTTAATCTCTCTTTTGCAAGCCGTAACAAGCTGTCCCTCAACCTAGATGACTCATGAACTGTTGACTAGCCTCTTCTGAGGAAAAGGAATACCTTATCTGGATGGTCTAACCTAAAGGAATCACTGCTTTGGTATGTGACTGAATTGCTTTGAATCTGTGAATTTTTAGGGCTGTGAAAAATTGCAAGAAAACGGTTTCAGAAAATGGGCAAGGTGACTTTGCACTCAGAGAGTGCAGAACTGTGGTTTGGCTGCTGATGTAGCTACAAACCAGTTTCTCAGAGTAGGAAGGCTCCAGTGGGTCCACAACCATGAACAAAAGTTTTACTGGTTCTGGCACAGGATGTTCAGCTGTAGAAGTAGGAGAGGATTTCTTTTGTATTCTCGCTTGGAAAGTTGTGAGCTAGCTGAAGAGCGCTGTTTCAGTTACCCTGAAACTATTGGGAGTTTGGATCAATAAGTTTTGCCTGGAACTAATTTTTCAGAGCTGGATAAACACTGTCCTTTCTCCTACTGACATGGGATTAAAACATCCAAGCAGGCTACCTGAAATCCTGTTTAATTCCCTCTGTTTTAATAGAGAAGACATAGCAGCTCTTAACAGAACTCCTCCAAAGGGTTTTGTACATTATTTTGAGGAGGTCTTTCTCCCCTTTTTCTATCAACTCTGCAGCCTCCTAGTTAAGACACACCCCTAGGGAGCAGTGGAGATATATTCCAGCACTACTTTAGAAATTGCAAAGCCTGCACAGATATCGGTGCCCAGAGTGGCTGTGGATGCCATGTAGGTCTTTCCTGGCCTCCTCCTTTTACTCCAGAAGGGTATGGGTCTCTCACAAACCATCTGCCAGCCCCACACGGAGGTACTGTACGCACTGAGTTATCTAATCCGACATGAGATGCCTATGTTTGGGCATCTTAACCACTTCCAGAAGTCATTGGGAAGAGGGAGAAGAGGGGATAAAGAGAGCATATTCATGAGTTCAAGCCACTCCAAATCCCTGGTGACGTGAGGATTAGGTCACTCTTCCAGGAGGGACATGTGCTTCAGCACAGAGGGGGGAAGGGATCCAACCAAGTTTCATACACAGCAGGTGAAGTACTTTATTCATGTACATTCCAACTGTGAAGAAGATGAAGATCCAAGCACTACTTGCACTTCTCTTTGTCTCTGATTTTCCGATAAATTAAGTACCTTGTTCTAAACTGAACAGAGCGATCCTGTCTGATTTATTATTTTTTTTCCTAATGAGTTGGAGAAAAAGGGAAAAAAAGGTTATATTTATTTATTTCAAATGAAGTACCACCTCTAGGTCCCCGATTGAGCTGCAGGAAAAGATCACCAGAATAGTAACAATTATCTTAGTCACCTTTCCAGGATCAAACGCTTCGTTTCCAAAGTCTAAGCCTTAATTTTAAATTTGTCTCTCTTGAAGAGACTCTCCAATAGACATTTCTGTGTTTTATTTAGTTTTTGCAGTCACAGTTTGACACCACAATTAACAGATTAGGGTATTGCCTGATTACAGATCCTCGTGCTCTTTTTCAATAATGTTTCACATTCATATTTCTCTTTGAGAATACTTTATTATAGAACAACCATGGACAGTTTTCAGTTCATCTGTGGTGAGGGAGGTTTGGGAATAGGATTGATGTAAACATTTGTAAAGGTCTGGTGGGAGAAAGGTACAGTCTCTATCCAGATCTGAAAAATAATTTCCATGCAAATATTTTAAGCATTTTGTCGAAGAACCATCTCATAATCTTGAAGAAACAACGCATTGGATGCAAAATACAGAGAATGTCTATGACTGGGTTTTGGGAGCACTTAAGAGCAGCTACGGGAGTCCCAGGATGGTGACTTTTTCAGGCTTCTTGTTTCAAGTGCAATTAAAATTCTAGCACTGTCATTTAAAGCATTTTGATGAAATCTTAAAGCTTTAGCTGGAGCTTTCTGCTACATATGCTTGTTGATTTTTTCCCCTTTTTTCTTATTTGTCCTGTCATTTTTTAAGGATTGCTACTTTATGAAGGAGAAATATTGATTTATGGATCACCTCTTTTTGGAAATACGCACCACAGTGTACAGGCCACTTGGAACTCTGTCTTTGATTATTATTACATTGCATGTTGTATTTTATTCTGACCATCTATTCATGTTGGTCTGGTTACTCCTTCCCCCTCAAAAAGGAAGAATAAATAAATCCCTTAGTTCTAATTACTCAGACAGCTTCCTGCTTCTTTTTCTCAACATTATCAGTCTCACAATCACCTTGAGAAACTGAGGAAGGTCTTGATATATTGTGTGGGCCAAATGCATCCTCACTAAAATTCCCATTGCCTGAGGTGAAGTGTTGCTCTAGATGGAGAAATGATGCTACTGGGATTATGACAGCTGTAAATTTCTAGTATGAAAAAACCC
Organism: Burhinus oedicnemus; assembly: GCA_008921705.1. Taxonomy (NCBI): domain Eukaryota; kingdom Metazoa; phylum Chordata; class Aves; order Charadriiformes; family Burhinidae; genus Burhinus; species Burhinus oedicnemus. The sequence goes on along the minus strand of VFFE01007200.1, from coordinate 898,481 downwards.
CTGAATATTTCAAATACCTGCAAGAAAGAAGCCACTTTCTTGCTTACTGCAGCCATGTAATATTTTAAGATATCATGCAAATTACTTAGCCCAACATAAAGTTGAACTCACACATCCCTGTTCTAAATAATTGTGCTAGGAATTTCCAGAAAGGGCAGTATAGTTATGTACTGAGTCATCTCTGTACTAATATTTACATAATGATATATTATAAATTTCTTTGGAGTATTAGTACACCAACTTAGGTCTTATTTCATTCTGATGAACAGAGTGAAGTAATTAACTTATAGGTCTTACTAACAGGAAGGTGGTTAATACATCCCAGAACAAAACATGCCTTTTTTGATGTCTCACCCATTTTAAAGCTTGCTATCCTCCATTTTGCATTCATACATTTTGTTATTCTGTTGTCTCATCTTTTATTAGCCCAGGTAACATTTCCAATTTATTAGACTCTTTTGAATTCCAGTCCCATCCCCTACACAATGTGAAACCTCAACCAGGTTCAGTTACAAAAACTTTTTTCTAATTGAACTCCCTGTTCAACTGCACAAATAAGCAATGAAAACAGTGATTGGCTCACACAGCATGGGAGCCCTCAGGACCCTTGCCAGATATCAATTCTTCATGTCAAAGTGAGATGTGAATTAAAAATTTTCCGAGTTTCAACTAAGTATGTGTTTCCTTCATGGAGATGTAATCTAAACCACATTTTCTTTCTTTATATGTAATGACATATAAGTCAATATCGAAAGTCTTATTAAAGTCAAAGTATATCTTGTCCGTTGCTTTCAGTTTACTCATTTTGCCAGTTATTCACCTGTTACAGCTGAGGGTTGGTACTCTCCCTTTGGATTGGGCACTTGAGATGTACCTTATGCAAACCAATCAAGGTGTTTATCGATTAGTGAACGCACTTTGAGGTAGTAAGCAAAGCAGCCAGTAATCTCAATCAGTAATCTAAGGAACAAAAATAATCCATAATCCAATTAGCAAAATAACAAGCTACTAATATTAATTGACTGTTACACACCTATGCAGGTATTTACGTGCAACTGTGAAACTATTAATTATTGCTCTTAAATCTAATTTAAGATGTAGATCCACTATTAAATTACAATTCTATAAGTACTGTGATCCACTGCTATTTCTCCCCCCTCCCCCCCCGCCCTCTGCGCCAGATGTTGACCTCATACAAAGTACAGTGGGTCGTCCAATGGGGAACCCTCAGCTGTCCTGGTGGACTCAAGTCTGTAGGTTGGCATCACTGATGTCCATAGGTGTCCACACTCTTGCTGCCAGAAGATTCATTTACTATTGTTCCTTGATTTTTTTCTTTATTTTCCATTTTTCTGAGTTTAAGCCCACCTTTTCACTGCCCTTGCACCCCATTTTCTCATCTCAAACTCCTCTCAAATAAGCAGTCCTTTCCTAATTACACTTTCCCCTTTGATCCTAGCTTTGCTTCTAGTTTGTCCAAAACCTGATATTTCTGATAACTTTCCCTAGGCAATCTTACCCTTATATGGTGGTACCGATACAGTAGGCGTGAGTGCCATTGCAACCCAAAACACCCCTGTCATTTTCCAGCTCATACTGGTTGCGTTTACTTTACCATATCCAGTCACTTGACATTAATAATTCGATTTAGCCTTGATTCTTCTGCCTAGCTCCAGCTGACCACAAGTAGGTTCTTATCTCATGTGCCAGTAGTTTGCATACCAGAGCAGCAAAGTAACTTGTTTCACATTTCTGCTTTGCGTACGTAAAGGGAAACACAGAAGTTCCCTTTTAAGGACTTAGCTACCGTGAGGCCTCTTCATCTTGCAGGTCTGCTTGATGGAAATTTGAAATATGAAATGTGTTTTGCTATCAACAACGACTTTATGAATTTATGCATTGCATTTTCAATAATTTGATGCAGAATTTTACCCTGGATCAAACCAGGCCAATGATTCAAATGCTCCTTTAGTTCCCTTTTTAGGCAGAAGTTCCATATTCATCTTCCCAAAGCTCTAAATCATTTCTTCTGCGAGGTGATTGCCTTCATGAAGTTGGTTGCTCACGGTTCAAAGATTTGTTCAATTAGTTCCTTAAGTCTCGGTGGTGAATTCCGTCAGACTTGACTACACCTCTGCCATCTCACTGCTATCTTTAATCTTGCAGATGGATGTGTCCTGTCTTCTATTGTAGTGAAGACGATTTACATGGAGATTAATTGACTTTCCCCTGTGTATGACTAAGTGTTTAAATTTCATTACCTGGGTCATCCCTGCACCTGTGTAACCTTCGGAGAGAAACAGAAAAAAGCTTTTACATCGTGACATTCTCATATGACAGATCTGTAGATTACAGTCTCACGGACTTTTGTCTTGCTTGTCCTTTGCTCTGTGGAAAGCAAACACTTTGGGTCAGTGAAGTACCACTCCTACAGAGCCAGAGAGTGTTTACCAGGAAACTTTCTGTTTGCCAAAGTCATTTTTCTTTAATATTCCATGTTCTACAACCAGGGCATTTTTTCATCTGTTCCAAGAACACTTTTAGTGCCAAGCAACAAATCACAAGCTTTGTTCAGCTTATCAAATAAACAAGTTAATGTATATTTACCTTAAAAGAACGTCACCATCTGAAAGCCTGAGTTTAAGAGCAAATTACAACTCCTTTCCTTGATTTTTCTTCCTAAATCTTTTTCTTTCTTTGTCCCTTACTGTCGTGTGAAATGCCTGAGCAAACACAGGGAAAACCGTGCATAGTGACAACAATATTGGTCAAATGTGTGGACCAGAGTGAGGGTCAGGTAGTCTGGAGGGAGATTCAGTGGATGCCTCCAGCTTCCTAGTTCTGTGTTTGGTCACCTCCCGTGTTATGACCTCTCTCTTGGGTCCGTTTGCTCTGGCATCTTTAGTCAGGCAGAAACTGTTCAAGCAAAAAATACAAAATAAAACAAGTATTTATTACTTCATCTGATTTTTATCATAAGCAAGGTGGCCATGGTCTGACAAGCTTTGTGGCTAATAGGTTCACAACCGTGCAGAATCTTTGCTGGCGGAGCAGGCACCAAGGGGGCTGGTTAACCTCCCCAGCTCGTTAGAGTGCATCCTCACTACAAGAAAGACATTGAGGTGCCGGAACACGTCCGGAGAAGGCCGACGAAGCTGGTGAGGGGTCTGGAGCACAAGTCTTCTGAGGAGCGGCTGAGGGAACTGGGGTTGTTCAACCTGGAGAAAAGGAGGCTGAGGGGAGACCTTGTCACTCTCTACAACTACCTGAAAGGAGGTTGTAGCGAGGTGAGGGTCGGTCTCTTCTCCCAAGTAACAAGCAACAGGACAAGAGGAAATGGCCTCATGTTGCACCAGGGGAGGTTTAGATTGGATATTAGGAAAAATTTCTTTACCAAAAGGGTTGTCAAGCATTGGAAGAGGCTGCCCAGGGAAGTGGTGGAATCGCCATCCCTGGAGGTATTTAAAAGACATATAGACATGGCACTTAGGGACATGGTTTAGTGGTGGTTTTGTCAGTGTGAGGTTGATGGTTGGACTTGATGATCTTAGAGGTCCCTTCCAACCTACAGAATTCTATGATTCTATGATCCTCAGGGTGCTGATACCAATTTTCACCAGCTCTGTGGACACTGGTGGCTCTAATGACTCACACAAAAGCCTGGTGATTCCCAACTAGCTCCTGATCTGCATCTCTGGCTTTTTTCTTCTTTTTCCTTTTTTTTTTTTTTTTTTTTTTTTTTTTTTCTTTTAGGACTTTACATTTCCATGTTGAAGTTTTCCTTTTTGAATTGTTGAGCTACTAACAACCCTATCTCAACAGTCCTTCCTCTCTATATATTTTTGTTTTGCTGTCTTTCTACGAACTTTCTCTCTGCTCTTTCCCAGCAGTAGGAGTCAGGGGTATGCACTTGGGCCGTGGACATCAGGAATGCAAGCAGAAGGCATCTGGGGTAGAGATCACATCTGGGATTGCAGGCCAACAGGCTTACAATCATTCTCAGTGTAAAATTCAAAGCTTGAACTATTTGCACTTATATTTGCATGTGTACTTTTCTGTTGCAAGCCTGCTAAGCAATTTTAATTCAGTGACATCCAGTGGCGATAATTTTGACAGGTGAATGAAGCTTTATAGGCTGGTTTGCTCTTGCCATCACCTCCATATTTGCAGCAGGAACAGTTCATTGGTGAGGATGCTCAGTTGGCTGTCAAATGTGTGCATCAAGTCAGATACGCAAGGACATTTAAGCCAGCCGAAGTCTTTTGTGAAGTGGAGGATGTAGTTGATTTGGTAAACCTATACAGTCCAAATACTGTTTTAAGGTCTTCCTTTATTTTGCCCCTGTTCAAATCAAAGGAGCAAATGAGAGGGGGTATTCACATCATCTGTACCTAACATACCCAGTGAGCCATTCCAGACTCCATCTGCAGAGAGGCTTCTCCGCAGGGCACCACGGGGCAGCAAATCAGAGGTGCTTCCCTAACCCATCCCATGGAGGACACTGTCCAAAGCACAGCCAGCTGTGATATAAGCTTCAGTTCAATGTGGTGGATCCCCCAGAATGGCTTAGGGGACCACTTCCAGTCTAAGTGGAGATTTTGCACTGACCATTAATTGTAGCGTAAGTGGGATGTTACCTTTGGGCAGCTGGCACACAGAAGAACTTTGCACACACAGCTTCCCCTCCAGCCCACAGGAATGACCAAACACGGCAGGGTGAAACCCAGGCCGGACCTTTTACCATGGAGAAAGCAGAGGCCACCAAATGCATTGTTGAGTATTGCCAGTAATAAGCAGTTCCAGACAGTAATTTTCCCATGAGCGTGGTGTCCTGTTGCTCTCTGATATAGAGCAGCCATACGGGCAGCATGTCATGGCCACAGACACGCTCTGCACACACTGCAATTGGCTGGGAACTCATTAGGATGGCTAATCTGGGCGTAAGACTGCATGGGTGTCATGACAGAGGCTTTCCCACCTCTCAGCAAGTTTTCACGAGTTCAGTAGATTTGCTCAGGATGTGATATGTGATTGCAGTTTCAAATCTACAAACGTTGACATGCAGAGAGAAAGGCTTTGTATAAAACCTTTATTGAGGGTGGTGAGGCACTGGAACAGGTTGTCCAGGGAAGTTGTGGAGGCCCCATCCCTGGAAGTGTTCAAGGCCAGGTTGGATGGGGCTTTGAGCAGCCAGGTCTAGTGGGAGGTGTCCCTGTCCATGGCAGGGGGATTGGAATCAAATGATCTTTAAGGTCTCTTCCAACCTAAACCATTCTGTGATTCTATGATTCTATGAAATGACAGTCTTAGCTTGTGCTGTTCTATTTTTTCATTGGGTGATGACAGTACCTCTAGGAGCCTCTGGAGATTTGTCTTTTCAATTTAAAGTACCCAGCTTAATATGTTTTCCTTATAGAAGATGCTTTTCATTTTTGTTTTAAGGCTTATAAACAAATGGTGAGCAATGAAAAGTAACTTACACTTCATTTTACTTAAATAAAAAATAAAGTTGGAAGAAACTTTGAAAGTCCATACGCAGAATCCACAGACCTAAAGCATTCCAGACAGCGGTTTGCCTAAATTGGCTTCACCTCTGTTGAATTTAGTCTCTGCTGAATTGGTTCTGGGAGCCAATTGCGCCCCCACCCCCTCCCAAGAGATTGGTCTTTCAGAGTGAATAGTAAAATAGCATAAAATCAAACTTTAAACACGGTACTATACATTAAATAAAAGGCAACACAGTTCCAGTCATTCATCCATTACAGTATGACGAACTGTATATTTTCTTTCTCACTCATTATCTACATAACCTTAAATAAATATGAGGAAAGAATTAATGTTTAAGATTCTGTTTCTTCAGAGACAAAATTTCAAAGATTTGATGAGTATGAGGGAATAGAAATCTCTTCCTGAAGACAGGCTCAGTGCCAGAAAAGTCTCCTATCACAAAATATTTGTTTTATTATTTTATCACTAATTAAAAATTTTCTTCCTCTGTGGAAGTTGATTGGATATCATTAACATTACATGGTGTTTGTTCATAATACACAGTTATCTTATTCTATACAAACAGTGATTGGTTTGTAGCTGGGTTGTATTTCTCATGAAAATACTTATCTCATTTCTTTCTTCTAAGTTTTCTTATCTTTGATTTCTGGTTGTATTATTCTCTGTAAACATTATAAAAGCTGCACTGAACATAGAATCATAGAATCATAGAATCGTTAGAGTTGGAAGGGACCTTAAAGATCATCTAGTTCCAATCTCGTTGCCATGGGCAGGGACACCTCCCACTAGACCTGATTGCTCAAAGCCCCATCCAACTTGGCCTTCAACACTTCCAGGGATGGGGCAGCCACAGCTTCTCTGGGCAACCTGTGCCAGTGCCTCACCACCCTCAGAGGGAAAAGTTTCTTCCTGAGATCTATTCTAAATCTCCCCTCTTCCAGTTTGAAGCCATTACCCCTTGTCCTATCACTACATGCCCTTGTAAAAAGTCCCTCTCCAGCTTTCTTGTAGGCCCCTTTCAGATACTGGAAGACTGCTATAAGGTCTCCATGTACTGCCTGCCGTTGTTTTCTGTGCTTACTTGTCTGCTATTTATAATATCAGATCTATTTATTATATGCTATAACACATAGACCCTCTCTGAGAGTCAGGATTAAATGACACCTGCCTTCCTGTCCTGCTCTCTGAAGGTGAAGGGTCTGCAATTTCCCCACACCAACTGTCTCCCTCAGCATCCTGGCCACAGGGAAAGCTCTGCTGGAACCTCAAACCGGACTTGAGCTGTGACAGTCTGCAAGGAAGTCTTCAGAGCCCTGAAGTCAAAGGCAAGCAACAATTTTGTTCTGCGAGGCTGAGCTGTCATTACTTTGCCACGCAGCTCTTTCAGTTGGTCCTGCAGTGTTGTGGAGCAATCCTAGTGAGTCCAGGCTTAAACAGAGAAATGAATAAGAATATGAAAATGGCAGAAGTGGATCACACCAAAAGTCAGTTTAAACTCCCTGTATTCCTGCAGGAAAAGCCAAAAGCAAACTGTTAGGAAGACCTGAAGTGCAGGATAAAGACGTGATGCTTTCTAGATTATCTCTCAGCCTCTGCTGGATTCCTTGAATTACAGACAAGGTATTTGTATTTAATATCTTTGACAGATTTTTTCTTTCATGAGTTGGCCTAATAACCTTCGCAACCACAACATTTTTCAAAAATGTAATGCAATAAGTTTTAAGAGGAAAATTTCATACAAGGTGAAGTATTTTAGAATAGCGCTGCAGATGTCATTATCGTCTATAGAAAGGCAGGTACCAAGCCTTTACTTTACAACCTTCTCGCTTTTGAAACCAGTCATTGTGCTTTTGCATGGAACCTCCCCACCTTACTTTTCAGTAGAAATTATCATAAAAATAATTCTGTTTTCATAAACTTGACAAATTAGAACCGGGTTCTTCATTCACTCTATTTTGTGCTGCATTTTTCCAAACGTCCTGAGACACAATTTATGTAAGTTAGGATACATAAAGCCCTGTTGCATATACTTACAAGGTATTCAAACAGGGACGTTATTGCTTTTCTGGAATGACCCCCTTCTGGGTACACTAGCAGTATATTTATTAATATGTTATACTCTATGATACCATGGATTTGATTATTTTGCTTCATTGTGTTAATGATGACTAAGACTGAGGGAAGGAGCACAACTGTGCAAAACTCTTTGGTGTACCTGAACTCGTTTCTAAGTACAACTTTGACAGAAAAAATATTTGGCTGCACTGGGCCCTGATCCAGATAAATACTTAAGCATACATGAAAGTTTAAGCACAGGAGTTCTTATATTTAAGCCAAAAACCTGAACGTCTTGGAGAATGAAAGTTGGCACGCATGACTGTTAGCTTTAAATAAATAATTTTAACACAGAGGGATGCTGCGAGATGTAAACCATTTCTCTATCAGAAGGCTAAGCCACCAGTAGTCTAGTCTTGAGGTGGGCAGAGGTTGTTTTCCTGTTCTTATTGTGCTCTCCCTTGAGTGTGAGGAATTTACAGCCATTAAACAGACATAGACTGTCCCCTATTCCAAAATCACCAACCGGGGAGATTCTTCTACACTGACGTAGAGGTCTGTAACTTATATATTTAGGTCTAGACCTCCTTTATGATTATAGACATACAGGATGTTCACCAAAGTCCAAAACATGGAGAGTTTATGCCTAAAACTACCTGCAAGAGTAGTTTTTCTGGCATATTGACAATAAAAAATACTCTCTTGGCAATGCCTAACTCTCCTGTAGCTACAGAGAAAGTTTAGTCATCTAAAACAGAGCTCCATATGCTACAATCCCACCCAAATTGTATACTTAATATAAAATGTGTTACGCTTGGTAACTGCTGAGCAGATGATAGTTTTTTTAAGTTTCAGGAGCTGAAACATGAATCCCTAGTACACCAAGACAAGCTGTATCCCAATGCTTTATTAAAGTAGGAAAGAAGATGAAATCTGAACCAAATTTATTTTTTTTTAAGAACAAAAAAGAAATCTCCAGGTTGCCTAACCAGGGGCAATGTTTTAGTAAACTATCTTATTTCCAGGTGAAAACACGCAGTGACGTAACTGATCTGGGCCCTGCAGTTTCCTTTGGTTTACAAGCAACAAATTGCATATATTTACAGTTGAGGAAAAGGTAATTTTTAGTGACGCTGAAACTTCAGCTTCACATGTTCAGTTTTCCACCAGAGGGCACTCCTATATTTTTAATGAAGGCAAGTGTCTGAACAACGTTGGGCAGGTTTGCATAGCTTGGCGTGTATGATACAATTCTAGCTATGACCTGGCAAGCAGAAAAACGCAGGATTGGATTCACCTCGTTGCACATCTGTCAACGCTATGCATCATCTGGTACCCTCCACTGCTAGCCGATCATGCACAGCAAGTCTTCAGCGTGCCAGATGTGTCAGGCTTACGCACGTAAAATAAATAGTCAATCAGTTCATACACAGAGTGTCTGATGTGGCCAAGTTATGACCTGGTTTAACCTGGGATTGAAGGGGTCTGTGTCTTCCTCCTGAGAAGGAAGGAGGTCACCTGTGTCACAAGGGTTGGTACCAGATTTCAGCATTTTCTATGGAATACTCCATCCCCTGCACCATCCAGTGATTTTATCTTAGTTCACGGAAATATACATTGTTATAAAAATTATATCACTTTGACAGTTGATGCAGCTTGGGTTGATTTTGTAGCTTTGATGCTCCTGAACTTGTATCAATATACAATAAAACCCAAATATCTGCAGTCAAATCTGTAGACACTGAAGACCCTGTTAGTTTAGCTGGACTCTGTCCCTATCAGGAGTCATGTATTATAGGGTTTCTGAGCCCTTTGTACCTTTTTTCCCTCATTTTTTAGAAAGATATTACTGTAGTTAAGGTAATATCATTGGATGAAGAAAATCTAAATAGTTTGGTTTTTGATGACAGAAGAGAAAGTGTAGTTTTTAGGGCATCCACATGAGGAAGCCAAAGCCTTTTGAAGAAAATTCATAGACTCATAAAATCATAGAATGATTTAGGTTGGAAGGGACCTTAAAGATCATCTAGTTCCAATCCCCTTGGCATGGGCAAGGACACCTCCCACTAGACCTGGTTGCTCAAAGCCCCATCCAACCTGGCCTTGAACATCCCTCCAGGGATGGGGCCTCCACAGCTTCCCTGGGCAACGTGTGCCAGTGTCTCACCACCCTCACAGTAAAGAATTTCTTCCTAATATCTAATCCAAATCTCCTCTCTTTCAGTTTAAAACTGTTACCCCTCACCCTATCGCTACACTCGCTGATAAAGAGTCTCTCCCCATCGTTTCTGTAGGCCCCTTTTAAATACTGGAAAGCTGCTGTAAGGTCTCCCCAGAGACCTAATATGCTAGAATGCTAAAGAATGCTAGACAAAATTATATCTCTGTTTTATCTAGGCATATAAGACTAAAACACATTTCTTAACAGACTCTGTCAAGGCTGAATTACCTCCTAAGGATTTATTAAAGATAATCTCATTCTTTAGTTACTGACGTAGTTGGCAAAGGCAATTTAAGGAGGAAATAAACTCTTCTGGCAATTTGATCAAAATATATATGAACAAAGTCAGCAGGGATTGGAAGTATGCCACACCAAATGGTTTACATATTCTGGCACCATGTCGAATTCTCACAGCAACTCTTAAACTGCACAGGTAAATGCTTTTCCCTTCCTGTAAAGTCAGTGAGAAGGAACAGCCTGAAACCAAACTGTCACACTCAGCTCTACACCAAGGAAACATCACTGTTAACCTGAACCCAGCTGGAACAACAAGGGAGGCCTGAGCTGGGCTAACACAGGTGTAAGCATGCTTTTTTTTTTTCCCAATCCTTTCCTCTCCGTTGTGTTTTTCCTATGGATATGTTTGGCATTTTTTTATGTTACAGTTTTTCCCAGCTGGTTATAGCTCTGGACGAGGTGCTTACAAAATCACTGGTCTTCCCTGGACCTACAGATGTCATGTGGCTGTGACCTGCCAATCTCATCAGAAGCAGAGAAAATCACAAAAAAAAAAAAGCTGGGCAGCTTTTAGTTACAAATACAGTTCGTTTTAAAATGACTTCCTTGAATCCATCACTCTGCAATGAGACCTCTCCACCCTGCTACCTCCTGTGCTCCAGCTAATGAGTCAGTCACTGCCTCTTCTGGGCCAAACTCATAATCCATAACGTAATCAAAGGGAGATCAAGAATATGATGCTGCGATGTTGCTTCAGGAGGAGACAGATTCAGGATTCAAATATGGGGAATTTCTAGTTAGTTCATCTGGTGTCAACGACTAAGATTATAAAGGTACAGAAAATCACGTCAGTGCTCAAACCTATGTTCTGGCTCCTCTGTAGCCTATCAATATAGACAGAGACATGGAAAAAAGAATGGATGGAAAGAATTTGAAAGAAGATCTAGAAAATTGTCTAAAGCTAACTATAGATTCAGCTCATGCCATGGAGAGAGCATTTACTCTTCCTACCGTAGAATGCCATCAGTGATTGACCAATAGTGTGTATGTATCCTCTAAAACACACAGGGAATGTGTTAGACTGCAATGGACACATGTAAGGAAGACCTATCTGAGCTAGTTCATGTTTATTGGAAACAGCAGCGCAAAGTCACCAGCAGGCAAACCTACTCCCAACTGATTCATCTTCTCATCAGTGTGTTACCTTTGGAACCTGCTTGATGGTGTCTCTACATGGTCTGTAGGAATGATTAAAACGTGCTGTATTTCTTCTGTGAGAAGCAATGCAAAATTGCATCTCTCCATTTCTTCAGCTGCTTGGCTAATGCCGATTGCCTTCATAGCTCAGGTGTGTATGTGCCATCCATCCCCGTCCTAGATCTGAGAGCTGTTTTTAGAGTGCAGTGAAGTTGTTGACGTGTTTCCCAGTTGCAGTCACACAACACCTGTTCATGAGGATGGCCAATACTACACATACCACGTGTATTCCATATACATGGAATATCTAGGCATGCTGCACAACTGCTATTTTGTCTTTCAAACATGCCTGCGACTTCCCCAGAATTGAGCTCATACACTTGTTCACCTGCACGGTGCACTTATGTGACACCCTTGGCATGAAAAAAATTTGCTTTTCATGCAGAACACTACATCTTATAGAGTCATAGAATGGTTTGGGTTGGAAGGGACCTTTAAAGATCATCTAGTTCCAGCCCTCCTACTATGGGCAGGAACATCTTGAGAGATGACAAAGTTTTTATGATTGTTGTGTTGTAGTCCTGGTAGGGAGCTGAGCTCGCTCACTCCCCCTGAGAGGGATGGGGGAGAGAATCAGAAGGGTAAAAGTGCAAAAACTCATGGGTTGAGATAAAGATAGTTTAACAGGTAAAGCAAAAGCTGTATGTGCAAATAAAGCAAAATAAGGAATTAATTCACTACTTCTCATCAGCAGGCAGATGTTCCGCCATCTTCAGGAAAGCAGGACTCCATCACACGTAATGGTTACTTGGGAAGATAAATGTCATAAGTCCAGATGTCCCTCCCTTCCTCTTTCTTTCCTACCATTTTTATTGCTGAGCATGATGTCATATGGTATGGAATATCTCTTTGGTCAGTTGGGGTCAGCTGTCCCAGCTGTGTCTCCTCCCAGCTTCTTGTGCACCCCTAACCTACTTGCTGGTGGGGCAGCGTGAGAAGCAGAGAAGACCTTGATGCTGTGTAAGCACTGCTCAGCAACAGCTAAAGCACCAGTGTATTATCAACACTGTTTTGTCACAAGTCCAAAACATAACACCATACGAGCTACCATGAAGAAAATAAATTCTATCCCAGCCAGAATCAACATAATGGCAAACAGCTTCACTGATTGCAAAGACGAAGACCCATAGCAATTGCTTTTAGCAGTCTAAAACCATGCCCTTGTTTTTCTGTAGATCCTGTAGAGTACCCACCAGCCCTATGTGTAGATCTTTGCCAACCCAGAGTATCACATAATGCCTCTGTTTGAGAAAAAATTTTGAGTTTCCTATGAGTCGTTCCACAAAATTACCAATTTCTCTCCCTTCTCCCCATTAAAAGCTGTCGGTATGACTAAACTGGCTGTAGACAGCTAAAATAATTCAAGATAAATCTCACCCCCCGTATTGATATTCCTGATGTTTTGATGGGGGAGCTTATTTGCTTTGGCTGACCCAGGAGCTATGTGGTATCTCTTGGTTAACAGGTGTCTTCAGTGCCTAACCAGTGCAGTCTTGTGTCTTATTAACTGGTAATGGGTGGACTGGCTGGCTGTTATGGTACATTAAGTGATGGGTTAACATGGATGGTCTTGTTATTTGTTGTTAGTTCCTTAAATGCAGCAAAAAGGTAACCTATGTATTGTGTATCACCTCCCGGCAGGCTGAGCCTCCTGCTACCACCCACTAACGGCAAAGCGGGTCCAACGATGCAGTTCATAAAGTGAACAAAGACAGCGTGGGCTCAAGGGAGATGCTTTATGCAGAAGATGAGATCAGGCTCAGACATCGAGCTGCTTGGGGCAATGTATTATTAAATGCTATCTACTGATATGCTACTTTTGTAGAAGCTGATTAATGACATCCTACTTTGTTATTCCTTATCTTTTATCTTCACCTTGTTTCACAGATGTAGCTGGCAGTACACGGCGCTAACCAAAGACCCGTGGCACTCATTAGATGGTGGCTGCTCCTCACAAGTGCCATCAGGCATGCAATTCCTATTCACGATTTTGCTAACGATGCTGGTTAACATGTTGCTGTGTTGCTGTTCGAGCAACCTAGACAGCATGGTCTTGTCAGTCTCGAACTAACTTATCTTTTGCTTATCATTTTCTTTGACACAATCCGCTGATAAGCTGAGAGATAAATACATGACAGACTCCGCAATGTATTCCCCCAGCGCTGTAATCTTAGCAGTAACACTAGAGAGGGGTTTCATCTAACGAGTGCTTCTTTTGACCTGCTTTCCATTTTGTTCGAGTGTTGCAGCTGCAGATCTTAAGGCACATTTAAACTAGAAACAAATTCTTGTTTAGCCATTCCCCACGCCTCGGGAAGTTTTCTGCCTTTGTGTGGATGTGGGTGTTTAATGGTAGCAGCTCGGGAGAGGTACAGGACGCAGGCAAGTCAAACACCTTTAATTGCTTAAGGTCCTGTTTTGTATCAGCTTTGATGCTGTGATTAGAGGAGAGGAGTGATGCCCTCTAAGAGAAAACTCACCAGAGGAATAATTTTGTGCTGGGTTAGTGTGCTGATTTATCTCCGCAAGGGTTGATCGGGCACCAGGACACTTTCGTTGAAGACAGCTAAAGCTGTCTTGGTTAATTCTTGTGACAACCAGATGTGGATTTGGTGAGGAGGGAGAAGAAGGGAAATGCGGCTCCTTGTTCGTACTGGCTCGTCGGATGGTAATGGTGTGAGTCTGTTGTGTGACCACACCGTTGGTCTCTCCTTCACCTTGAGGCTGTGCCTGATCCTGGGGGAAACCCAGAACTCTTGCACAAGCTACAAAACCCCACGCAGGTCAGGGGGTAAATAGCAGGGCAGCTGCACTCCATGGAGCCATGAAGGCTGCTGGTATTACCTGAGCTATAGCCAGGATAAAATCAGTTCCAAAATAACACTTAGAGCCACATGGAGTCGCTAAATTAACAACAGCACGGATATAGCGTGGAGATAGCTTCTGCCCAGAGAACACGTCATGGAAAGGGGAAGCTGTGGGGCAAAAGGAAAGCAGAGGGAGCAGTAACTGAACCACGGTGTCCCTGCAGGCCAGAGCACGGGATTCCCCACACCTTGCCTGGTGCTCTGCCTCCCACCCCTAAAGCTGACTGGGTGACTAGTTCAGTTAAAGATCATGGTACTAGGACACAAACAGTGTTTTTGTTGGCACACCATTGCGAGAATATGGCCCTGTTTATCTTATTTCAGTGATGCATAGGAAGCCCGATAAGGATGCTGAACTAAATTGCAGCAATATGCTCACCTCGTCTTTAAATCAAGACATTTTTAATACTCGTCTGCACATTTGCAAGGGTTTGCTGAACTAAAGAATGGAAAATATGAAAGAAAACACGTGGTAGAGGAACTGGTTTTCAAGCCATGCTTAGTATTACAGACCGCCAGTGACTGCAAGTCCATTTTACTGCATGTGCTCACCCTGGCTGATTTCACACGGAAAGAAGACTGATTTAACGAAATGGAAGTGAGTAAGATGCAGCTTTCTTAATGTGCCATCTTTTTTCTATAATTTTCCAAGTCAGAAGGGTAGGACCTTCGGTCACGCCATATGCCTCACCAATCTAGGCTGGGCAAAGGGTTCAAATCTCTGCCAGTCATTCTCACAAGAAATGTTTCCCAGTGTCAGCCTCCTGGGAAGGGGCTAATAAAAAACCTTGTATTTCATACATTTTTTGGTGCAAAAGAATCTCTGAAGCTTTTTCCCTTCTAATAAAAAAGGCACTGGGAAATGAAACCTTTCGAAGTGCGCATCTACCTGATTTCAATAGCAGAAAGTGAGGTATTACTCTTTTATAGCTCTTGCACTTACACCTTTGTGCTCTTTAATACATGGCTAAGAGGTGCTTTGTGTCCTCTCCTGATCTCCAGCCCACACAGTCCCTTGGTTAAGAAGGAACCATAACTTTTGTTTTGCTTCTGGCCTGTGCAGTTCTGATGAAATCCTGCAAGACCTGGAGAAAGACCAGACTACACAGAGAGAAAAAAATCCCTTGAGTTTATTGCTTTTTCAACGTTGTTATTTTAAAGTAAACCTGTGGGTTTATGAACTATGGCTCATGAGTTTTGACCTTGTAAAGAGGTCATAGAATGCCTCATCAATGGGAATGATGGTCGCCAGCCAGAATGAACCAGGGTTGACATGAAAAAGTCTTCACCACAAGCCATAGCTATAGAAAAGTTAAAAGGACAAAGTCGCCCCAAAATACCACAAAAAAGTCTAGGTCCTGAGTGTGCAGACATCTGAATCCAGTTATCCCAAGATAAGGTAGAGCTGACAATGAATAGCTACCCACTATGATTCCTCAAGTGTCTGGTCTTTCTTCACATGCACAGCAAAAAACAAGGTAAAATGTCTCTTTTTCATTGTGGGTTTTGTTACCTCATGTTTATTACAGGCTAAGAGCACGTACATGGGCAATTATTACAGAATACTTAATGTCTCAAGACTGTTGCAATTGGTTTCCCCTACCTTTATTTGCTCAGGTCTTTATTCATATGGAGAAGAACTTTTATTTGTGAGTATTAGATGTCATGAGAAATGGCTCTCAAAAGCAAGAACTGACTAGGGAATGAGATTGTTTCCATGAAATATTTTCAACTGTCTTCCAGAATTGACACATTTAAGCATTTATATTTAAGCCTTTAGAAGATATCTGCTTTCCATCAGATTGCTTTAAACTTCTGTTTAAAGGGTTTGATCTGCTGTAGATTATGAAACTGATTTTTAGAGTATGAGACATACCGAAAATGAAGGCCAGATCTGATCTGTATACAATTGTTGTCCTGAACCTCATAGCAAAGGGTGCAGTGAGGGGATGGTAATCTAGTTCAGAGCTTGACCCAAAGTGTGCTACACCAGCTCCTGTCTACTGTCCAGAGAATCATTATGCCTTAACTAGGTGGAGCAAACAATGCAACCAAGCAAAGAATATACGTTCTATATACAAGATACAGAGATAAATTATTTGCAAAATTTATTAGTACAGCTGACTGACGCAGAATGGGGTTAAACACCTAATTTTTACACCCCTGTGTAAAGCACTTGACCGCTCTGTGGGTAATAAATAGCAGTTATTCAAAGAAGAAAAATTCCTCTCTGAACTGAGCCTGATTTCAGGTGGAATCAAGAGTCCCATGCACAGGGGTGTGGGTGTTGGTAAGAGTCCCCAGAATGAAGCGTGGCACATAGGTGGATGTAAATGGAGAAGCACAAGCAGCCCTGGAAAACCCAGTGAATTATTTCAGTGCAACACCGTGACTACATGGAGATGGACCATCCCAATTCTTTCACTTCTTTTCCTTTGCTGCTGAGGAATGTGGGATTAAATACACTGATTTGTACAGTGGTGGGGATTTCTTACAACAGCAGGACTGCATTCCTTAAAGAAATAAAAAATGTTGGATGTGTCCCTCTCTCTGAGCTGCCTTACAGACTGAATTAACAGTAGATGAGCTAGACCCTTCACAGCTGTCAGCAAAGAAGCCCCAGCCCTGGGGAAGCTGAAGGACTCATGCTGCCATCATGCTTTGTGCATCCTCTGTGTTGGAGACCCAGTGATCCCATTCTCCTGTGCAAAGTATTTAATCCCTCTTTATGGCCACGGGGAGAGCTAAATTACATTTCCAGAAAACTTACATGCTAAGTGGGTTCCTCTTTGCTTAGGTGGGAAGGGGTGTATGAAAGATAAGGAGGAAGTTGTTCGTTGCAACTGTAAAAGATTGTATTTTCGCTGTGAACTTTACCGATCAAGTCTGAGTGACAAAGGCCTGCTGAGCTCTGCCTTGTCTAACAGCCAGAAAAGTCACAGAAGAATAGACAGAAAAATCTTCCTAGCCAATGATGACATCTGGTCTGTACCATAGCCCAGCCCCAGGTGGACAAAGCTGAGCTGTTGAGGCACACTTTTCTCTTCCTCATACTGGGGGTTTATCATCAGGTGTTTCTGTTACGTCAGTCAGGTGATTTCCCCCTTTCTTCACAGTTAGATGTTCAGACATGAAGACCCCAGTGTTTCCAAAGAAAGTGCTGGGACAAGATGCTGCTTCCACTCATGCAGAAAACTGGAGTGAGCTCAAAGGTCACCTCCCCCCAAGTTTGGTGGGATCTCCAACAAAAGCAGCTCTTGCAGTAGAGGGGAGTGTGTTGGACCACTTCCCCCGCACAGCCCTGCCTTCCTTATCCTTTCCTTTTAATTCTTTCCCTTCACAGCACATCTGCTTGTCAAGGACTACAAGCACATCAACTTACTGTTGAGGAGAAGGGACCGTGCTGGTGGCTGAAGTGGGGAAACTGATGAAAGGAAAGAAAAGGGGAGCTCAGCCATATCTTCTAAATGCACTCCTGGGATGCAGCTGATATGGAGCCATCTAATAATTTCCCACTGTTGCTGGAGGAGAGTCTATTCCATTCTGTGTCTGCATGTCTCAGTACCAGCCAGACTGTGGGTAGTTTTCTGCCAGGTTAGGAAATGGAATCAACTCAGTAAGGAGGAAACGTAGTGGTGGCACTGGGGATCATATAATCACAGAATGGTTTAGGTTGGAAGGGACCTTAAAAATCATCTAGTTCCAACCCCCCTGCCATGGGCAAGGACATCTCCTACTAGATCTGGTTGCTCAAAGCCCCGTCCAACCTGGCCTTGAACACTTCCAGGGATGGGGCCTCCACAACTTCCCTGGACAACCTGTGCCAGTGCCTCACCACCCTCAGAGTGAAAAATGATGATCCTCCTCTTCCAACGGTGATAGCCTGTGTAAGCCATCCCAAGTCACTTCGCTTTCACGGTGCTGTCAGATGAGACTGCAAAACTGTTCTAGTAATTTTTTGCTGCTCCCCCATCTCTTAATTCCACCCCCACAAACACAGTCTCTGTACTTTAATGAATTACATGTGAAATCCCACCCATGAGCTACGCATGAAGTAATAGTATAGTTTAACATTCCCCCTCACACAAAGCTCGTTTCTGCCTTTTTATGGCCCCTCAGTTGTAACAAAAGGACTTGGTGTTGGACCTTATGGTGAATTGTGCTGAGGAGCTTACCCAGATTAAAAATAACTGATTTTCAATATGTTATTTTTTATTGTAGACCACCACCATGAAAAACAGCTCCCCCCAAAACATCCAGAACAGCAGTAGCAGAAAAACCTATGGAAAAATTGGCAGAAATTGCTTGATACAGCACTATTACTAAATGATAAACTTTGCAAACTACGCCCATAGCATATTATAGGCAGAGTATCAGAGAATCACAGAATCACAGAATCACCAGGGTTGGAAGGGACCTCTGGAGATCATCTAGTCCAACCCCCCTGCCACAGCAGGGTCACCTAGAGCAGGTTGCACAGGATGGCATCCAGGCGGGTTTGGAAGGTCTCCCGAGTCCGAGACTCCACCACCTCTCTGGGCAGCTTCTTCCAGTGCTCTGCCATCCTCAAAGGAAAGAAGTTCCTCCTCATGTTTAGATGGAACTTCCTACGTTCAAGTTTGTGCCCGTTACCTCTTGTCCTGTCACTGGGCACCACTGAAAAAAGACTGGTGCCATCCTCCCGGCACCCTCCCTTTAAGTATTTATAGGCATTGATGAGATCCCCTCTGAGTCTTCTCTTCTCCAGACTGAAAAGACCCAAGTCCCTCAGCCTTTCCTCATAAGAAAGATGTTCCAGCTCCCTGATCAACTTGGTAGCCCTCTGCTGTTCCCTCTCCAGCAGTTCCCTGTCCTTCTTGAACTGGGGAGCCCAGAACTGGACTCAGGACTCCAGATGTGGCCTCACCAGGGCAGAGTAGAGGGGGAGGATGACCTCCCACGACCTGCTCGCCACACACCTCTAGATGCACCCCAGGATGCCATTGCCCTTCTTGGCCACAAGGGCACATTGCTGGCTTATGGTCATAATAATAAATATGTAATTTATACGTATTATGTAATTTATACATAATAATAATATGTAATAATAAGTAATAAATATACTTACAGCAATGGACAGTCCCTGCCACTTAAAGCTGAAAAACTAAGAGGTTTATTCTTGACATATTGCAGCCAGTGCTGGTTTGTGGACAGGCTGAGACCCAGATTAAAGTATCCCTACAGACAGCTCTGGGAGAAATACAGCTGCTTAAATCTAAATGTGTGGTCCTAACTGCCTCTGACAGCTCTCTGCCATGCCAAGGGAGATCTGTAACCCTTACGCATGCCACAGCATGGAGTGAGCAGGAGGATTAAAACCTTGTTTCCTATTAAATTGTAATAGGCCACTCCTTGCTTAGTCTTTTGTTGCAATTTGCATCCAATTTGGAGACACTTACCTCTTGTGTAAGGCACTGTGCAGGCAGCCTGGGTGCCAAGAAGAGGATTGTCGGTGGCACGGCTGGATTTCAGGGTGAAAAACATCAGGTTCTGGAGCGTTTTTTGGACCAGCTGAGGGCACAGATAATCTCTGGCTCTCATAAGATCTGAACATGCATCACCTGTTGTTTTCTTTTACGGCTGCAAAATGATAAAATTATGATCTACAAATATGTAAACCTACCTGTAGATTATTTCTGTTTTCTTTAAAGTTTGTTTTGTCTTTCTTACCTGCCTAGCAAGCTGATGCAATAGAGCAGGTGGACGCACACATAAAGTCAGGAAATCCATCTGAAAATGACATAGAAAGAGTTAGAACAATCACAGAATCACAGAATCACAGGGGTTGGAAGGGACCTCTGGAGATCATCTAGCCCAACCCTCCCTGCCACAGCAGGGTCACCTACAGCAGGTTGCACAGGACGGCATCCAGGCGGGTTTGGAATGTCTCCAGAGTCGGAGACTCCACCACCTCTCTGGGCAGCCTCTTCCAGTGCTCTGCCACCTTCAAAATATCCTCATGTTTAGATGGAACTTCCTATGGTCAAGTTTGTGCCCATTACCTCTTGTCCTATCACTGGGCACCACTGCAAAAAGACTGGTCCCATCCTCCCGGCACCCTCCCTTGAAGTATTTATAGGCATTGATGAGATCCCCTCTGAGTCTTCTCTTCTCCAGACTAAAAAGACCCAAGTCCCTCAACTTTTCCTCATAGGAAAGATGTTCCAGCCCCCCTTAATCATCTTTGTAGCCCTCTGCTGTTCCCTCTCCAGCAGTTCCCTGTCCTTCTTGAACCAGGGAGCCCAGAACTGGACATTACTACCAGGGCAGAGTAGAGGGGGAGGATAACTTCCCACAATTTGCTTGCCACACTCTTCTTGATGCGCCCCAGGATGCCATTGCCCTTCTTGGCCACAAGGGCACGTTGCTGGCTCATGGTCATCCTGTTGTCCACCAGGACTCCCAGGTCCCTTTCCACAGAGCTGCTTTCCAGCAGGTCAGCCCCTAACCTGTACTGGTGCGTGGGGTTATTCCTCCCCAGGTGCAGGACCCTACACTTGCCCTTGTTGAACTTCATGAGGTTTCTCTCTGAGACCTGAGAACAATGTTCATTACTTTGTTGTGTAACACTTATCTAAAAAGCTTATCTGTGGTTAACTGTTACAGTGAAAATTAGTGAGGATTGCCTCCATACAAGTAGAAAAAACATGTTCCTGCTCAGATGATTAATATTTGAAGTACAACAGCCTTGGGTTTTTTTAAGGCCTTTTTAAAGCCCATGGTATTTTTTATGACATCTTTACTCTTGCGGAACAGAATAAAAACCTGGCCGATGAAGACTGTGGACAGTCTGGTGCTAGATGTAGCATAGTATGCAGCAGATGATGACTCAGCCTCTGAGGAAATCTGTTTGATAAAACCAATCTTACATATGACAGATTAAAAGTTAGACAAACGGTATGGAAGGACAAACCAGCACTGGCAGGAATTAACTGGGTGGGGAAAAAAAAGCCCCACCATTTCTTGGTCTTGTGTAAACTTACAATTCCACTTACTTTCTCTGGGTTTACATAATTATGTAAGAGATTAAGCCAAAGGTACATGCTCCTGCAAAAACATAGGAAAAAATGCACTAAAAATCAATGCATTTGTCTAATGTAGCAATCAAAATCAGAAGTGTGAAAAGTATAAATATATCTTCATTATGGTACTCCACTCCCACTGTTTGTAAGCTCACTGTAGCCTCTCTTTTTAGTTATCAACCAATTAGGTTTAGGTGAGGAATGGAAAATTTTATCTACCATGCAATTTCAACTATTTGTGACTTGCTTTTCAAAAAGTCAAGCTGTCCTTCCATTCAAAGCTTAGGACTTTCTTCAAGACTGTATTTGAATACTATGGAATTTTCCATATTTTGATTAATGCATTCATGTATGCTTTCATAGCAGGATGTTGGTAGTAAGTTCAGAGCCTACATTTCTTGGCTTCCTCAAATGTTAATAACTTATCTTTAGTGCGAAAAAGGGAAAAAAAAGTTGAGAGATACATTAAAAATAGCGTGCAGGATGTTAAATTTCATTAACATATTTCAAAACATTAATATTTGTGAACTGTATTATCTAATGATGATGTCTCTTCCAGCAAGCACATTTTTGCCTTTGTGATACATGCCAGGCAGTGCTTTGCTGAAAGCTGTCAGGCAGATTAAAAAAGTACAGCTCCTCTCTTCAAATCTTAAGGAAATATGGAAAGAAATTCACTGAAGACTTTACGTTATCAAAAGTCAGTTTTCAACATTTTAGATTAATTTATGAGACTCGTTGGTTTGTCATGCCTGCTTTCAAAGATATCCTTATATTAAGCCCGTGTGATTGTCTGGTTGCTAGCTCTGTCTTTTAAAAAGTTTTGGAGTTTGCTCCTTGGATGTTATTTGGAAATGAATAAAAAGGTGAAATGAAGCGGGGGGAGGAGGGGGAGGAGCTTATTCATGTGAAAATAGCCTGGAAAAGACACAACATGGGGTTATTTTTCTCCTGCTGTTGATTCCATGGTATGCAATTTGGAAGTTAGAATAGGTCTCACCAGTCTTTGGAATGCAACGCCATTTACCTAAGATTTACTTCTTTTATAGAGCTTTTGGCTGCACAGACGCATTGTTAACCCGTGCTGTCCTGCCACATGCCAACGAGTGCAAAGCGTTCATCGGCTTAAGGAAAGTTAGCTCTGGGATGAGGGTGTTAGTTAAAAATCAGAGAACCTTCTTGCAGTTATTTTGTTCAGACGGATGCACACTTTGTTTCATTCAACTCCCTTTCACAGAGAGCAAATGTTACTTTAAAGCACGTACAATATCTTTTTCTTGAATTTTGGGAAAGAGCTGTTGCATGGTGCAGCCAGGAGAGACTCTAAGTGAGAGGCAATCCACAGTTTCAGGAGGGATTTTTCAAACCCGCCACACCTAACAAGACCTCACCATTTCTCCATCCTCACCCTCGAAACATTGTTGTAACACTTTAAGGTGTCAAATCAATCAAGGCTCTAGGCACACATTTGAAAGTGTGCTGCATGTTTTTGCTTTGCAAGTTTCAAGAATATTTCTTCAAATCCTGAAAAAATAAGTGAACCAAGGCCTACAGCATGAGAAAGGTGTAAAATACGTCCGTCTTAGAGCTTTCAGAAGGCTGCATACGTTCTAGGAATATCCAGAAGTTTCATCACTAATGATGACACATTTTCAAAATGACATTAAAGTTTCTGTTTCAGTGCTAAAAGGATGTCATGACTGCTGGATATGAAATCTGGGGAAAGAGCAAACTCAGCTCTACCTGCCACAGGAATTTTCTGCCTGCCATTAAGAGACATTATTTTTGTAATGGTGAGAGACAGCCTTAGCTGAACCGGGCATATGATAAAGTTTCGTTGTTCCTGTTATATCACTGCACAAGTGAGAGTATTTCAGTTTAGAAAGGAACTAGTTCTAAAGTAGTTTGTGGTCAGGCAGGTGGACTAGATGATCATTGTAGGTGATCATTCCAACTACCTCTATTCCATTCCTTTTGATTCCATTCTGTTCTGTTCTATTCTATTCTATTCTATTCTATTCTATTCTATTCTATTCTATTCTATTCTATTCTATTCTATTCTATTCTATTCTATTCTATTCTGTTCTGTTCTGTTCTGTTCTGTTCCATTCCATTCCATTCTAAACTGTGTACTTTTCCACAGTGAATCAAGGGCCTGTGATCTGGGACATAATTCAAGCATTGTCCTAGAGCAGCCAGCTGTCTGCAGGGAGCTCCATCAGAAGTAGGTGAGAAGGAGGAATGGGAAACAACCCCTTTCCATGGGCCCTCCCTTGGCAGCTCCTTGTTCTCTGGATCCTTGGTAAAGGTAGGAAGGGTTTCAGGGTTTCACCTTGAAAGGTGAAACAACCCAGGAACAGGATGTACTAGGAGGAATGCACCATCTGATGTGGGGACCCTAGTGACCACAGGGAGCTACTGGGGACCAGGCACACTGCCTTGCTGTACATTATGAAGTATATGTTATAACGGCTTTTGAGTCTTTTTCCAGCACTACCTGGTTGATGAATGACCGTTTGGCACCACAGTCAGTCACTAAACCTTTCTCATACCCAAGAAAAACCAGTAGCTGGACCTCACATAAAGCAGCGGTCATAGCCATCTTCCTTCCAATATATACTTCCATGAGAAAAAGGTGTTGGTGGAGGTCTACTTTTTACCCATTTGCTTTGCAGCAAGAGAATGTGTCAGGGGAACAGGAGACCTGATACAATGCCAGTCTGCAATAAAGCCAAGGTTTATGAAGAAGGTACTGTGAGCACTAAGTTAAATGCTATTTGGGAAAGGTGAGAAAAACATTCTGTACTTCAAAGGTATGTCCCTTTGAAGAGAAAAAGAATATAAAATACCTTGAAGCCAACAGGTACAGCTTAATGTTTCTGTAGCACAGCACAGGACATCTTGGATTTCCTGCTCCAAGGGCTGTTTGTACCATCATCACTCTATCGAATGTTATTACCTCTCCAGATTTTGTCTCTCCTAAGTACCAGTTATTAATTTTATACTAAACTGTAATGGATTAAAATTCTGGCATATTTCTTAGAACAGAATTGGCTCTTAATGTTCATTGGAAGTAATCTGGGAACCTAGAAGTTGGTTTTGTCCAAGAAAATGCCCTAAATGTGCTTGTGGCAAATGGAAATGTGGATCCTTTAGCCAAGAAAAGCATTCAGTGAAGGTTTTCCATATCATTGACAAAAGTTGTATTCAACCATGATTGTGACGCATGGCTGGGGAAGGGCACGGACATCACATTCGAGAACTGTGCAATTAGCTCTGGACGCGGGTACTGTCTGACTGTGCAGGCCCCTACCTGCATTGCCAGAGGCCTCCATCTCTGCCCCCTGCCCAGGAGCATCATGGATGTGCGTGTCCAACAGCAGGTTTGTGTCATGTCTTATTACTTTCATCTGAACCACATCTCCCTAGATTGCAAATGTCTTTTGCAGCTTTGACAAACATGCTACCAAAGCCAAAACAACATCCACTCGTCCGAGTCATTCATTGAAGAAGAAAGTTTGGTTTGGCAAGATCAGCTTGTGACAAATCCATGCTGGTATTTTATACTCTACTGATTACAAAATGACTGGTAAACAATTTGCGCCATTATCTTCCTAGATATCTAAATTAGGCTTATTGACTTTTAGTTCCCTGGGTCCACATGGGTGAGATGTATGAGGGCTGATTTTTACCTCATTACCCTACTTCTTTCCTCTTGCGAGTGACTGAAAAATCAGTTCTTGTGTTAGGGGTTACGATGGAAAGGAATAGATTTCTAGACCCGTCTAGACCCATTACTCAGAGCAAATGGACTTTTTTAAGAGGGGGAGGTAAGTGGTCTACCCATTTCCTCAATGGTAACAACACTGGCTTAGCTATTGCACTATCATCATTCTTACTTGGACCTGTGCTAATTATTTAAGAGTGCAGTAAGTCATGTTCCAGTGCTCACATCTATGTCCTGGCATTGCTGAATTTACCAGTAGAGATGTACCCAAATGAGAGGGGAGTACACCATCGAGGGAAAAAGTGGTGGAGATGAATGAGAAAAAAACCACCAACCCAAACAATAAGCACTTCGAATTGTGAAACCAGGCTTTTAGCTTAATGCTCATCTTTCATACTAGAAGAAATGCCGCTGAAATGAATGAGTCAGAAGTGTGTGTTGAAATTGCCACTGAAATGAATGAGTCAGAAGTGTGTGCTGAACTCATCCTGTGCCAAACACTCTGGGACTTGGAATCTCAATTATGACAGCAGCTTCCTTACTAAAAGAGGACTGAAATGTGAAACCATTGTAAGGTGAGACTAAAATAATATTTAGTCTCGCTGTTGACTGCATAGTAGAACACTTGCTTCCCAAAGGTCACAGAAGTGAGTATTGCATGTTATTTATGTTAGTGGCCATTCTCTCTGAAAGGAGCCTCAAGGAAAGTTGTTTGCCCAACTTCTGTTTTTGCCTAGGAAATCTTCAGTTTCTCGCACGAGCTGTTTCTGCTTATGCTTCTGAAAGATCAGGCTCCCTTCAAGACCTAATGTTGATAAAATCACAAGGTTGGTGGAAGTTAAGTAAATTGTATTTCACAGTAATAAGAAAGAAGGAAAATTACAATTAATTAGTCAGTGAAGAAAGAGTAATTTAATGATTGACACAGCAAAAGCAGATATTAAAAAATAAGACAATCTTTCTTGTTCTTAAAAACAGTTTCCAAATGCAGGGACCTTTCCCCTTGGCTATCTGTTTTTGTGAGTTAAGCCTTTTTCTCAGACAGTTCTTTTGCATTAGAGGGCAAGTTTGGTTACCTGTATTTATGCTAAGTGCAATCTTATAATTTAAGGAGGATCATTCATTTAAATAAAGTACACTTTTTTTTTAAATGTTTAAATGCGAGGAAGCTTTTTACAGTAGAATGTGTGTCAGCTAAAGATACAGATTCTAAACCAGCATAGTTCTAGTGGAAACTGTGCTGCTCTCCTTATTTCTTTTGAGAACTACATATTTCAGGTAATCCTATTTATCTTCTGGTCCTGTTAGCGGTACAATAGTTCAAAACGTTGGTCAAGTTAATTGACTTGGTCAAGTTGATTGACTGTTTATCTATACTAAGAACATACGAAACATATGGAACCACAGAACTTTAAAAGATGCTGCTTAGATAACATTTTGGGAAAAGAAAGATGTGCAAAGCTAACCATTAAATATATCTGGTACCCAAATCCCAAATTTCACTTAAGATCTCCACTATGTTCTAGACCATTATACGAATAGAATATATACATCCTTCTACAGCTTTTTCTAGCGTGAGTCACTGGACTGAAGTTAGTACTTCTGTGGGAGAGGCAGGATGGAATCTGCTTTTGTGAAAGAAGTCACTAAGGAGATGGATGGCCAGGAACGGAATAGTTGGGCCTGTTATTTTTTTTTCAGTTTTCCATTGGCAGGAAGCAGGGCAGGGAACTTGACGAAGCTATGGGTACATCCAGGACACTTTGCCAAGGCAGTTGGAATAAGCATCTTCAAATTTTCAAAGCTTGGCTGTAAATGAATTGAAACACAAAATAAATAATAAATGGGAAATGAGAACACGCAGCATTTCCTTTTGGAATAATTTCATCAATATTTCTCTTCTCTGTAATTGTTTCTTCTTTGTTGCCATTTACTCCACAACAGCGTCCAAAACCTTTGACCACACATACAAAATTCTTAGCTTTTTCAAGGAGCTTTCTCACTGAACTTGCAAGGTGTTTTGAAGCTTTCTTCCTTTATACTACAGCTCATGAAGAGAATTAGGTTAATTCCGTAACAGGAGATTGAAATTAAATTTTGCATTATAAGACTCAGCCCATATGGTTTTATTTTCTGTTAGAATTGTTAAAACTCAGATTTGTTACTTGCTCTTATCAAGAGTGTTGCTACTGCTACCTGATCAACCACCATTGTTCAGAGGAGGAAGAAGAAAAACAGATAAAGTCCCCTCCTTCCCTGGCATTTCCATGATTCAAGGATGAGAATTGTCTCTCTTGGGTATGGAAAAGCATATAAATTGCAGCAGGAAATCTGGAGCTGAGATTTCTGTGCTACCATTGGTATAAACATATCTTTGACCTCACTGCAGCCAATGCATCTTCTTACACTAGGAAGTATTCATGAAAGTTTCCATATGGAAACCCCGACACTGTCATCTTTAATGAAGGTATCTAGGCCATATGAATATCTTCATCCATAAAGCGGAGGGCATCGGCATCCCAGTGTGCACCAACTACTGTCTAACATTTGTCCACCTTTATCATAGACTCCTACTTCTTTGGTTTCACTCCACAGGTCATCCTACCGAGGCAAAGCACCTAACATGGTGAAACGTGGTTCTGTAATAGTGCTTTTGGCCTGGGAGTTGAACAAATAATTTCAAAAACTTTCTATTTGCACAAATTAATTGGGATTTTTTTAAAGCATCAACTTTACCCAAGTCACAATTAAAATGCTTAAAACTTACTGCATAATCCGTTCTCACAAGCATTAGGGCAATCACCACAGGGTTCTCCTTTTTTGTAGGGTGTCGGAATTGAACTTAGTAGATTCCCCCTGAAACATCAACATTACCGACGTAAGCTATAAAGTCACTATAACATATCTGAGAATAAAACTTAATTATACAGATGCATACGTATATTATTTTACACTCAGCCTTTGGTTATATTTCAAACAATTTCTATATATGTGTTGGGTTGAGCTGGAAAGGTTTTGGTAGTAGGGTGAAATTCGCAGGGGTGGCTTCTGTGAGAAGACACCAGAAGCTGCCCCTATTTCAGACAGAGCCTGTGCCAGCTAGCTCCAGTTCATACCCGCTGCTGAGCCCACCAGTGACAGTGATAGCACCTCTGGGATAACATATTTAAGAAAAGGTAAAAACTGCTGGGCAACAGCAACTAGAAGAGAGGAGTGAGAATACGTAACACCAAGGTCAGTGAAGGAGGAGGAGGAGGAGGAGGTGCTCCAGGAGCTGGAGCAGAGATTCCCCTGCAACCTGTGGTAAAGACCATGGTGAAGTAAGTTGTCCTCCTGCAGCCCGTGGAGGTCCACGGTGGAGCAGATATCCACCTGCAGCCCATGGAGGACCCCATGTCGGAGCAGGTGGATGCATTTGAAGGAGTTTGTGACCCCATGGAGAGGAGTCCATGCTGGAGCAGGTCTTCTGGCAGGACCTGTGACCCCCTGGGGGACCCACACTGGAGTAGCCTGATCCTGAAGTACTGCACCTTGTGGAAAGGACTCAAACTGGAGCAGTTTGTGAGGAACTGCATGCATCCCATGGGAAAGACCCATGTTGGAGAAGTTTCTTCAGGACTGCCTCCCATGGGTGGGACCCCACGCTGGAGCAGAGGAAGAGTGTGAGAAGGAAGGAGTGGCAGAAACAAGGTGTGGTGAACTGGTCGCAACCCCCATTTCCTGTCACCCTGCACCACTTGGGGGGAGGAGGTAGAGAAATTGAGAGTGAAGTTGAGGTTGGAAAGAAGGGAGGGGTGGGCAGAAGGTGTTTTGTAGATTTGTTTTTATTTTCTCGTTATCCTACTCTGGCAATAAATTAAGTTAATTTCCCCAAGCCGAGTCTGTTTTGCCTGTGATATTAACTGGTGAGTGATCTCCCTGTCCTTATCTTGTCCCACGTCATATTTTCTCTCCCTCTGTCCCGTTGAAAAGCAGGGGTGATAGAGCAGCTTGGTGGGCTACTGGTGGTCAGCCAAGGTCAATCCACCACAATATATTACAATGTGAATGTGAAAATTAATTTTAGGCAGTTTATGAAACCATCACTCTGCCTTAAAATTCCCACTAAAGTTTTTGATATTAATTATAGTTTTCACTGTACTATACATATTGATATGCCTTTCTGAACCAAGATTTCAAGTAGAATGTGGAAAATAC
The DNA here is from genome assembly GCA_008921705.1 of Burhinus oedicnemus. Classification (NCBI taxonomy): domain Eukaryota; kingdom Metazoa; phylum Chordata; class Aves; order Charadriiformes; family Burhinidae; genus Burhinus; species Burhinus oedicnemus. The sequence goes on along the minus strand of VFFE01007200.1, from coordinate 869,351 downwards.
TTATTTGTGATTTACTGTTATGAAAATCAGTATTTTTAAGCAAATTAAATTTAATCACTTTTACACATTTTATGCTTTTGGTTGTTTGACAATTCTTTTAATGAGTATGTTTCTGTCTTTTCATATTCCTAATACACTCTTCAAACCTGTTCCTCAGCTATGGGTGATGTGCCTGGTTACAAATGTCACTATCTCCTGACTAATTTTGATAATGTAATAAGAAGTTCCACAATCAGAATCAATACATACGCGGGGCAGTACTGGCAGACATAAAAATACTTGTATTTACTGTTGGGACAGAAAGCAACAGCACATCCAATTTGATAAGAACTGGACCAAACCACCTGTAGGTATAAGAATAAAAATCATGTGAGAATGAACAATATACATTTGAAAATCATTGAAGTACAATATATGTTAAAGAAACATTTGCAACCAAGCTAAGTCTCTCTATGTACCCTTTCTAGTTAAAATATAAGTCTCACTTTGCTGGAAAAACTTTTTTTTCCCCTGCTTTCACCTCTGAACCAAATAACAATTGGGATATAATGATACTTTATTAGAAATATATATAAAACTTTTGAGTTAAACTGTCTCAATTGCATATGTTTTCATTCAATTAAAACTGTTGAAGATCTAGGAATCATAATGCAAAATTTTGAAACCCGTGTTTCGTGCAGGTGAACAGTGGAGATTATCATAAACCATTGTCCAACTAGAAACTCTCTGAGTCCATGGAACTGTAGACTGTAACAAACCTATTTATATTTCCTTCCTGATACTGTAATAACCCTATTCTTCCAGTGTCTCAGCAATTTTCAGATGTTAAACAAATAAGTTTCTTCCCTTTGTTTCTTCCTGAAGTTTTGAAATACCAATATCTTTACTCCGTAAAGACACTTAGCCTATTATTTTCATTTTAATTCTGTTACTCTGAAAGTTTTCTTGTTTTGTCAGAATAACTCTCATGCCACCATTGTTCTTACTCCCTTTAAATATGATGAGAGGGTAGATGTTGCTTAGCTAAGATACACGTATTTATTTATTCAGCCTGAAATATAAAAAAATTGCATTTACCTGAGTGTAATGGCCAATCACAGCACCTTGTGTTTTTGCTCCAGTTCCGTATTCGAAATCTTTCTTCTCATCGTACCAGGCCTGAATAACATCTGACCATGAGAAAGGGGCGGTTGACATGAAGAGATTTTCACCACATACTACAGCTGAAAAGAGAAAGGTACTGAGAAATGCATAAAAGGTGCACGTGTGAGAAAAAGACAGCAAAAGGTAGTATGATTTCCACAGAATTTCTCATCCCAGCTGGAACAGAACAGTGTTGGGTTTTTTTCCAGTTCAGTGACGTCACCCTTTGTCAATACTGAAGTTGTCACTTGACCAGTTTGCAGCGTGGCCAGCCTGTTTGGCTGGTAGTTTGGTTGTTGACAGACCTTCTGCATGTCTGCAGATACACCTGCACATGTACACCACAGATTCATGACTGTAATTTTGCTATTTGAAAGTTAGCAACCTAGTCATTATTCAGGTCACAGCTCAATAATCTTGGGAAAATCCCAATAATTCAAAGCTTACTTCTGGTACACACAAGAAGGTGCCCATATTGCCTTCACCTACTGTTTTTTATTCAGGTCCAACCCTACTGCGTATGCAGGAGTTCTCATCTGGGATTCACCTTAGCGGGAACCAGAGGATTTGGTTTTTAGGCAAAAAGTATGGGGACTAAAGGACAGCCCACATCTTATGTATAGACAGAAGTCAGCCAACACCAAACTGGGCTCTGATCGTGGCTATTGTTAACATAGTGTAGCTGTAACTTCAACATCCAACGACTGAAATGTTTATGGGAGCCTCCAAGATAGTTATAGGTCGCAAGTTTTAAAAAAAAAAATGAGTCATGTTTTAGAAATTATGCTTAGCACCACTAGCTGGTTTTGGACTTTCACCCTTTGTCCCTTCCTTCCCAGACAGTTTCACCCAGCACATGCAGGCTGGTTTCTGCAGCAAACTGGATCTAGATTCTCCTCTTTCTGGTGGTTATTTTGAGATAATATGCTTTCTCTCTAGGGTTTTTTTCACCCACTGAAGAAAATGGGATATACCTATGTAAAACTGACTCAATTGAGCAGAGAATGGGATTGAACTTTTCTCACTTACTGTGCAGATTTACATCTATAATTTTCCTTTTGTCCCATGCACCAACAAAATCACATTGAATATAAATGACATCTCAAAACAAACAAACAAACCCAAACAGAAAACAAACTGGTCACTTCAAGAACATGTATGACATTATTCAGTTAACACTCATGCTTCACTTACTGGTTGTCCTCTTGTTAGCAGGACTGTGACTTAAAGTACATTCACTGGCCCATTTTTGGGCATTCTGTGCAGCTGGAGAACACCATTCCTTAATGAAAGAACAAAATATTAGTCATTCAGACACATACCAATTAATAACCACTCATGAAGGAACAACATTTGGAAATTGCAGTTCAAATCAGAAAAAATCAATCCTTTTCTTCCCATTTTTTGGAGCATAGGAACAAAGTTACTATGCACCCAGGAGAACAGAAACTGTGAAGACTGATGAAGAACGCATCAGAGAGAAATGAACAATGCCATGGCTCCTCCTTTTCCTTTTTTCTTCAAAAGAAAGAGACATTATTGTTCATACGCCACAACATTTTCCAGGTTTTTTTTTTCCATGTGCCCAGCTTTATGTTTCTCTTGGTGCTGACCATGCTCTATCCTTAGGAAAGGTCTGAAGAGTGAATTTATGGCTAATTAAAATAATGAGAGATACAGTCCTGTATCTCTCATAGAGTCCATTACTCATTAAAAATAGATTCACAGCACACAACTTACCATCTTCAACATGTTGCTGGCAGTTGGTTTTACTCCTCTCCTGAGGGTATTATGTTTGTCAACAATCAGCTTTTGCTGATCTGCTTTGCTAGTTGACAGACCATCGAAACCTTGGAGTTCCTAAATTGAAAGAACATGTTATATTACTGTTTTATTTGAATGTAACTAAATCCTGAATCCTGTCTATGAAACTTTAAAATATCAAAATACTAATATCAACCAAGGAGATGATCCTTGATGATGGAGGAGGTACAGTGATAGACTCTGTCTTTCTTCTAAGTATCTCTAGGGGTGCTTCCAGGTGGAGTAGCACGTTCAGTGGTTCCACAGTATAGAGCTTAGCCATAATAACACCAATTCCTGCGCCATATCTGCCAACCCTCTGTGGATGGCCAAGATGTCCTGGAATGCCTCATGTACCTGTAGACTCTTAAATTTAGGCAAGTGAATCAGACTTATTTTACTATTATTATAATTTCCTTCATGAGGTTTTGAGGAAACAGGATTTAAAAATCAGCTGAAGACATGAATGTGCTTATGATGTGTTGTCCTTCTTCAGGAATTTAAACACGCCTATCAATGTTTTTTATTGAAGCAACCTGTGGTTTAATCACAGGATCGTCACAGACCTCTTGTAGTACCTCATCAGGACATCCCACTGAACAAAAAAGTGTGCCTATGTTTTTCATGCCATAGATTTTCTTCCACTCCTGCCATAACTGAGAGCATTTCTCAAACGTTTCGTGTGTTTTCTGATTAAAAAAGAGCCCTGTGAAGAACTCAGCCTCTCCTTTACAACCATTCTCACTAGCGTGGAGAGCAGAAATGGAGAAATTAGGGGGAAATGGAGTCAAGCCTTCAGCCACATTAGTGTTTCTGAAGCAGAAGTAGCAAAATTCAAACTTCAAACGAAGCATGGGTTGGGAGGAACCACTCTAAGCGTGCATTGTATATATTTGTTTAGCTTTTGGAGGGAAATCAGGGATAAATGTTGGGAGGATGGGACTGTGAGCAGAAGGAGAGGCAGATAGCTCAGGACCTGTAGGATGAGAAACGGACAGAGTTAGGTAACGGCCGTCTGTAAAACCACAGGGAATTAACAGGAAGAGGGCTGGATCTTTGGGAGATCCAGAGTGCTGGATCTGTGTGTGGGAGCTTCTGGAAAATGTAGCTATCTCTGCCCAACTCAAAAGTAACACTGAGTCTATAGATGGTTTAGAGTGCAAGTGTGGAACCACTCTACTACTTTGAAATTAAACAGACTTCAAGGATAAATATTTTCCAGTTCCTAACTATCTAATCAGACTCTTTCCACATCTGATCAGTGTGCATAGGAAAAGCCATATTCAGTCAGACCATGAGCACCTGGGGTCCCACCCAGATTTTTTGAGTACAAAGCATGGATCCTACCTCTCCAGTGGACGGAGGCAGCACAGCTGCGAGACACAGGAACACCACTGGCAAAATCATCTCTGAAAAAGGGAGAATGAAGATTTAATTTATTTTTTATGGAGTTTTAATTTCTCTGAATACATAACGCATCTTTCTCCTGTGTATTTCCTGGCTTTTTCTCAAGTAGCAAGGTAATGTTTTCTTTCTCTCCTCCTTCTCTCCTCCTCTCATTTTTAGAAGGAAAAACAATTAAATTCTTTCCCCCTCTGCATTTCCAAATGTCTACGAATCAACTGCTTTGTATGTCTCGTACTTCCTGCTGTAATCCTGGTGAAATACCTGAATTCACAGTACAGGAGGACATCAGTGCTTCCCTTCCTGTACGAAGCCTTCTGCTCACTGCCACACTGTGGAACGGCTGGGGTGGGATCCTGCTTTTAGCTTGTTTCTGTGTCTCTTAATCTGAAACTTCTCCTACTCCCCATTGCCTGCTTTGACTGGGCTGTATTGGTTGAAAGGGGAATTAGACACTCAGCCTACGTGCAGACCTCTAAGGTGTCCCTTACTTAATAACCAGCACTGTGAATCCTTGCACATGAGCTGGGGCAGAACTGGTTGGACCAGAAATGGACCAGCACTGGCTTCCCTGGAAAGACTTTTTTCAGAAAGCTTTTTTTGTTTTGATTTTTTTAAAGACAACTCTTGATTGTATTACAGGTATTGTGGAATGGCAACACAAATGGGAGCCTTCTTCAATTGAAGAAGCAACCACCAGACCCTGGACTCCAAGACTCTGCTTGCTTAGGAGGTTCAAAGAGCCATACCATGCCACTACAGTGATCCAGGAGGTAATGTAGGTCAATTCAAATTTCAGGTGTCTGATCGCAATCAGTCTTAGGAGTTACATTCAGCTTGTTTCTGCTTAGCTACCTTGGGCAGGCAAGCAGGTGACTAGAGTGGAATTTACTTATTTTGGCATTTTGCCCAGCCTGCCACTGCACGGGAATTTACGGGCACGTTGCCACGGAGATATATTACTAGCTTAACTTCTTATTTGGTTTTGAGAGGCTGCTGGTTTTAGTTTTAATTTATTCCTGGGGAAAGGCCAATAGGATTTGCTGATCTTTCCGTATTCAGCAAAGCCCCTTTACCTTAAGGCAACCAGTTTATATAAAACACAAGGTGCTCCAGCTCATGAAGAACATGTAAATAAGAAAAACTGCCCTTTTCCAAATGGTACAGCAAGGTCCATTTTCCTCACCAGCTTGCTTACATTGTACTGGAGGCGACCCACAGTCCCCAGCCTGTAGGCAAGGGAGCTGCTCCAGCTCTGCTAATGAGCAAAGCCCATTGAAGTGGACCATGACTATGGGCAGCTGTAGCTCAGAGGCCAAAAAAACGGACAGACTGGCCACATCTGTGCAATTAACTCTCACAACCTCCGAAATAGTGTGGCTTATTCTAAGCGCTTATAGTTGAGGAAAGTTCTAGGTGATCTGGGGGAAAAATGTACTGGCAATTAACAGTATAAGTAATTGATTTCCTGTTCTTGGTATTGACTTATGTCATTCATGTTTAATTTTGACATCGTCATTGCCTCCTTGAAGTGCTTTGGGATCACAGAATTTTTTTCTTACTAACTTTTCTACCACTTATTTCTCAGAGCCTTTAACAAAACTTTGCAGTGTATATGACCTAGGTGTTTAGCAATAAAAGATTATACTCCCAATAACATGACAAATTATTCTTTTCACTTCATTTCTAACTAGAAAATAAAGAGAGGTGGGGGTTATTTTTAGCTGTACTCAAGTTACAAGCAAAAATACATCTTTTGAGTGAAAAATGTGATGATATGCAAATGGAAAACAACCCTTTTTGCACCTTAAACATGTAAAAACAAATTCTCTGTTTCAATGGAAAAATAATTCTTCACTGAAATTGCAAAGCTTTCTGTTTTGCAAACCAAACTGAAGAAGCTAAGTTAAATACACAGGCAAAGTATTCATTCACTGTAATATTTTCTATGAATTAACTTACAATTAAATACAATTGGTAATCTAATACATGATACAAGTTTCAAAATGCCGTTGGAATGCTTTTTAAGACCCAGTAGGTTTCCTGCTCCAAGATATTAACATACTTTTGGCAATCCCACTGATTTCAACCAAATGCTTATAGTTTATGAGATGTAAATTTAATTGCTCTGCATTAATTTCTAGGCACTGGTCCTAAAATCAGTCTCTGCCCCCCTCCCCTGTTCCCCCTCAATCAAACACAAATCAGGACGTGTGCCAAGTCTTACTGACTTTCCTGTAACTCCATCTGTGTACAGGGATCTGCCACTGAAAGATGGTGCTTTAGCATCCCTGGTTTGTATGAGTTTAGCAAACTTGCGTGAATATGTTTTTCCCATCCCTCAGCTTAAAAAAAAGCAAGATACTGCTTTTTTGCATACAGGCGGCTTTTCATCTGTTTTTGATTGTTCATCAATTTTCTCTCCCTTTTCTTCAGCTTGTGCTACACTGCTGTCTATGTAATCCTTATATTTCACTGAATAAAATCCTCTTTCTGTGACTGTTCTAAATTGTTCAAGAAGTCTTCTGACAATATGTTGCATTTTAATACATGAAAAAAAATACAATACTTCAAGCAAACAAATCAATCTGAATCCTACCTTTTGTTTCCAGGAAGACTGGAAGTTTCTTCCGTCCTTCTTCAGGTGGTTGTGGAAGTGACCAGAATTGTTCACCGGCGAGTGATTTATAGGTCTTCTGTTTCCTGATAGGACAAGGTGACTCAGCGTCACAGGTATTATAAAATTCAACTAGTGACCAGATAGAACAGCGTATTTCTCAAGTGCACATTCTTCCAAGGAGGAGGTTGTTTCCTTGTGTTCTGCTTTTATTTCCTCTTATTCCTTGTATTGGAAGTGATGAAATACTCTGAAATGAGTTTTGTATGTCTTGCTCTTTGTATGTGAAATTTGCAGTCAATGTGAACGCCAGGTACAGAGGCTCTCTGCTAATGATTGACACATCCACTTGCAGTGAGACTTGATCTTAATCTCCAGCGATGCAAATAAACTCAGCTGGCTACCGAGGTGTCTCCACACTGACCCTGTGGTAAACAAGATGGAACCTTGCCTATTGATTTTTCCATGGGGGTAAAAAAAAGTCTTGGGCCAAGTTCCTCTTCGTGCATGGCTTCTTTACACCAATCCTATAGTATAAAAGCCAAAGAAGGAGACAAGGATATTTCTGTAACTGATACTTTTACCCAGTATTGGGTAAAGTTTAAAAGATTATTGTGTGCACTAGCATTAAACTGCATATAATAGTTTGATTTGACAGTTCTGGGTACATGGAGTAGGATGAGAATGGGTAGAAATACTGTCATATCAGAAGGGTATCTGTGTGCGCATCGACTGTTTCCATCTACATTTAGTCTCAGGTAGTTACTGACCAGAGCAGCCGTCATTGTCTGCTTTTATATAAAACATTGCTATTTTTCTCTTTAAATGCAGGTCTTCCTTCCTCGTAGTCACTCAACTCCTACCCTAGTCCCTTGTGAAGTGTGTCTTCAGAACAATCTGCTTTTCACTACCTGGGAAACCGGTATATTGGCTCAACCAGACAGAAAGGCAGTGGTGTGATTTGTTGTTTTGTAATTATATGGAAAGGAACACACTGTCAGCAAGTTTGTGGTTGACACCAAATTGCAGGGAGCAGTCAATATGCTGGATAATACGGCTGCCGTTGAGAGGAGTCTCAAAAAGCTGGAGAAGTGATTTGACAAAAATGATCTGAAAGTAAACAATTGGGAGAGAAATTGTCTAGGCAGCAGCTCTAACAAAAAGCACTTGAGGGTTGTTGTTGGACAACAAGTTGCACGTGAGTCAACAGTGCTCCCTTGCAACAGCGAGGGCTAACCATGTCCTGCACTGCATTAGACACTACGCAGTGAGAGTACTGAAAACAGTGATTATACCCATTTTTTTCAGCACTTCTGAAACTTTGTCCAGTTTTGGAGTCCTCAGTACAAGAAAGACATGAACAAACTGAAGTAAACCTAGCAAAGGGTCACTATGGTGGCAAGAGGAAAGGCAGAGATGGACTCTTTTACAACACGGACATGAGGTAAGGGGCACAGATTGCAACCCTAACTAGATATAAAGAAAAATAATATTTACAGTGAGGCTTATTAAGCGCTGAAGCAGATTGCCTAGGGAACTGGTAGATTTTGCATAATTGGAGATATTCAAAACTGGACAAGGTGCTGAGCAATCTAACCTAACTTACAAGTTGGCGATGCTTTGAACATGGTGTTATACCAGATGAGCTTCAGGGGTCTTGTACAACCAAAACTGTTCTAAGGTTGTGTGATTTTTATGTTGTTTACACTGGAAAGGCACCAAATGAGACTTGTCTTATTTTACTTGTTGACAGATATGACTAATTAATCACAGTGGGAACCTCTAATTGTTCTATGAGAAAGCAAGTGGTACTAGCATACTCGTTATAACCATTACTAATGAAAAATGTTGCATTCAGGTGGTCAGTGATCCATGGATCCTAAGGTAAAGACTAGATCCTGTTATGCTCATGTCATTCATCTCTCTGCCTAACATACACTGAGACCTCTGGAATCAACTCCCCACTCAAGTGTAAGAGCTGTCTATAAACCTGAGTGAATGATTCAGAACAACATCCTATCATGTAACAAGGGATTTAAAGAAAAGGGCTTTAAACTAGAGTTGCCGGGGGTGGGAACCTCAATCCATCCCACTCCTACCAGTATGATACCAATGTCAGCAGCAAGTGCCCAGAACCTGGAGAAGGGTCGCAGGTCAGCAGGAGAGTGACTGGAGTGCAGCGTAAAGGAAAACTAGCCACTGCAGCCAATGAATTAACTTCATCAGGGGCCCAAATTAAATGCTTCTATGCAAACGCACATAGCATGGAGAATAAACAAGAGGAGTTAGTGATGTGCACATGCTTGCAGGGCTATGATCTTATTGACATCATGAAGACGTGGTGGGATGGCTTCCATGACTGGAGTGTTGGAATGGAAGGATACAGGCTCTTCAGGAAGGACAGGCATGGGAGATGAGGAGGGGGTGTTGCCCTCTATGCCAATGACCAGCTGGAGTGCCTGGAGCTCCACCTGGGGATGGATGAGGAGCTGACTGAGTTTATGAATCAGAATTAAAGGGAGGGCAGGGACAGGTGATGTTACAGTGGGGCTCTGCTACAGGCCACCTGACCAGGAAGACAGAAGAGATGAGACCCTCTATAGCCAGATAGGTGCAGCCTCACATTAGCAAGCCCTGGTCCTCATGGGGGACTTCAGACACCCTGATATCTGTTGGAGGGACAACACATGTCGTGGTTTGGGCCAAATTGGCATAAGCAATCCAGGAGGTTCCTGGAATGCATCAATGATAACTTCCTTCTCCAAGTGACAGAAGAGCCGATGAGGAGAGGTGCCGTGCTGGGCCTTGTTCTCACCAACAAGGAGGGGCTGGTGGGGAATGTGAAGCTCAAGGGCAGCCTTGGCCACAGTGACCATGAGATGGTGGAATTCAAGATCCTTAAGGTGGTGAAGAGAGGACACAGTAAGTTTGCTACACTGGACTTCAGGAGAGCAGATTTTGGCCTCTTCAGAGATCTGCTTGGCAGAGTACCGTGCGATAAAGCTCTGGAGGGAAGAGGGGCCCAAGAAAGCTGGATAATATTCAAGGACCACCTCCTCCAATCTCAGGAGCAATGCATCCTAACTAAGAGGAACTTAGGCAAAAATGCCAGGAGGTCTGCATGGTTGAACAACGAGTCCCTGGTCAACAGAAAAAGAAAGCCTACACAGGGTGGAAGCAGGGACAGTAGCCTGGGAGGAGTACAGAGAAATTGTCCAAGTAGCCAGGGTTCAGGTTAGGAAAGCGAAAGCCCAGATAGAATTAAATTTGGCCAGGGATATCAAGGGCAACAAGAAAAGCTTCTATAGGTATATCAGTGACGAAAGGAAGACTAGGGAAAATGTCGGCCCTTTCTGGAAGGAAACTGGAGACCTGGTCATCCAGGACATGGACAAGGCTGAGGTACTTAATGACTTTTTTCCTTTGGTCTTCACCAGCAAGGGCTTAGCCACACTGCCTAAGTCACAGAAGGTAAAGGCAGGGACTGGGAGAATGAGGAACCCCCCACTGTAGGAGAAGACCAGGTTTGAGACCAGCTAAGGAACCTGAAGGTGCACAAATCCATGGGACCTGATGAGATTCCTCCGCGGGCCCTCAAGGAACTGCCAACCCACTATCCCTCATATTTGAGAAGTTGTGGCAGTCCAGTGAAGTTCCTGCTGACTGGAAAAGGGGAAGTATAACCCTCATTTGTAAAAAGGGAAAAAAGGAAGACCCAGGGAACTACAAACCTCACCTCTGTGCCTGGCAAGATCATGGAGCAAATCCTCCTGGAAACCCTGCTAAGACACATGGAAAATAAGGATGTGGTCAGTGACAACCAACATGGCTTCACTAAGGGCAAATTGTGCCTGAGAAATCTGGTGGCCTTCTATGATGGTGTTACAGCATTGATGGATCAGGGAAGAGCAACTGACATCATCTGCCTGGACTTGTGCAGGGCATTTGACACTGTCCCACACGACATCCTTGTTTCTAAATTGGAAAGACATGGATTTGACAGATGGACCACTCAGTGGATAAGGAATTGGCTAGATGGTTGCACTCAAAGAGTTGTGGTCAATGGCTTGATGCCCAGCTGGCAACCAGTGATGAGTGGTGTTCCTCAGGGGTGGGTACTGGGACCGGTGCTGTTTAACATCTTTTTTGGCAATGTGGACAATGAGATTGAGTGCACCCTCAGAAAGTTTGTGGACAACACCAAGCTGTGTGGTGAGGTCAACATGCCAGAGGGAAGGAATGCCATCCAGAGGGACCTGAACAGGCTTGAGAGGTGGGCCCGTGCAAACTTCATGAAGTTCAACAAGGCCAAGTGCAAGATCCTGCGTGTGGGTTGGGGCAATCCCAAGCACAGATACAGACTGGGTAGAGAATGGATGGAGATCAGCTCTGAGGAGAAAGACTCGGGGGTGTTGGTGGATGAGAAGCTCAACATGAGCCAGCTCACAGCCCAGAAAGTCAACAGCATCCTGGACTGCATCAAAAGCAACATGGCCAGCAGGTCAAGGGAGGTGATTCTACCCCTCTACTCCGTTCTGGTGAGACCCCACCTGGAGTACTGCATCCAGCTCTGTACTCCTCAGCACAAGGACATGGACCTGTTGGAGTGAGTGCAGAGGAAGGCCACAAAGTTGATCAGAGGGTCAGAGCACCTCTGCTATGAGGACAGGCTGAGAGAGTTGGGGTTGTTCAGCCTGGAGAAGAGAAGGCTCCAGGGACACCTTATAGCCCCTTCCTGTACTTAAAGTGAGCCTACAGGAAAGCTGGAGAGGGACTCTATCAGGGAGTGTAACGATACGACAAGGGGTAATGGTTTTAAACTGAAAGAGGCAGATTTAGATTAGATATGAGGAAGAAATTATTTACTGTGATGGTGGTGAGACAGTGGAACAGGTTGCCCAGAGAAGTTGTGGAGGCTCGATCCCTGGAGGTGTTCAAGGCCAGGTTGGATGGGGCTTTGAGAAACCAGGTCTAGTGGGAGGTGTCCCTGCCCATGGCAGAGGTGTTGGAACTAGATGATCTTTAAGGTCTCTTCCAAGTCTAACCATTCCATGATTCTATGATTCTACGAACAACATTTCTGTGAACAGAGGTTCTGTCATGACACTGCATAAATTTTTCCTATAGTTTATTGTCATAGAATCATAGAACAGCCCAGGCTGGAGGGAACCTTGAAAGATCAGCTGGTCCAACCTTCTGTGAGAAAGGGAACCTAGATGAGATTATCTAGCATCCTGTCCAATCGCATCTCGAAAACCTCCAGTGTTGGGGGCTCTACCACGTCCCTGGGGAGGTTGTTTCAGTGAATGATTGCTCTCACTCTGAAAAATTTATTTGTTACATTGAAGTGCAACCTCTCCCATTGCAATTTGTACCTGTCGCCCCCTGTATTCTCTATGTGGCTCCTTGTGAAGAGATAGCCTTCATCTTCTTTGTAGCTGCCCTTTAAGTCCTGGAATACTGTCATGTTCCTCATCTTCTCCACAGAGAAAAGACCTAAATTCTTCAGTCTTTCCTCAGAAGGTACGTTCTCCAGCCCACTGAACATCTTTGTGGCCCTTGTTTGGACCATCTCCAGTCTGTCCGTGTCCTTCTTGAACTGTGGATAGCAGAACTGGACACCGTACTCCAGGTGCAGCCTGACAAGCAGTGAGTAGAGTGGGATGATGACATCTTTATCTCTGCTAGCTTCTGAGGATGCAGTCCAGGATCCAATTTGCCTTTGCTGTTGCAGCAGCTCACTGCTGGTTCATGTTCATCTTGTTATCCACTAGGACCACCATGTCCCTTTCAACGAGGCTGCTCCCCAGCCACAGACATCCTAGCTTGTACTGGGCTATTTGATTATGACATGATATCATAACTCTCAGACTGGGTATGGAATTCCAGTTCCTCCCATTTGTTGGCTTTACATTGTTTATAACGGACTTCTACTAAAGTGTTTCTAGTGGAAGCATCACCACCTCCCTGTGCACAAGGGACTTGACAGCTTCCCCTTCTCCCCCACAAGATTCTAAAGCAAAACTAACTGCTAAAATGTGTGTCGGGGATGATAAAAGGTGGTTATATCAAGTAGTTTTATCTTGATTGTCAAAAGCATGCATTGCATAAACAAAGGCTTAGAAATTGCCTCTCTGGCACTAGAGTTCAATCTCCTATTAGAGGCCAATGATATTATATTTTCATAAAGCACTTCTAGTTTGAATTTCTATGCCTTCCATTTCTAGACTTTGAATATCATTTATCTTATCAATTAATATTTTTCCTCTCACAGAATTGTGTTCTTGCTGGAGGCCTTGGTTATATTGACCTCAGGTTCACAGAATATTTGGGGTTGGACTGGGATCTCTGGAGATCATCTAGTTTAATCTTCCTGCTCAGAGCAGAGTCACTTAGAACAGGCCGCTCAGGGCTGTGTCCAGTTGGATTTTGAATGTCTCCAAAGATGGAGACTCCACAGCCCCTCTGGGTAAGCTGTTTCAGTGTTTGATCACTCTCACTGTGAAAAAGTTTTGTCTCAAGTTTAAATACAATTTAATGTATTTCAATTTCTGCTCACTGCCTCTCATCCTTTCCCTGGTTACCACTGAGAAGAGTCTGATTCCATCATCTTTATACACTTGCATCAAATATCTGTACACACTGACAAGATCCACCCTGAGCCTTCTGTTCTCTAGGATGAACAGGCCCAGCTCTCTCGGCCTTTCCTCAAATGAGAGATGCTCCAATCCTTCAATCGTCTTAGTGGCTCTTCTCTGGACTCACTCCAGTATGTTCATTCCTCTCTTCTGCTGAGGACCCCAGAACTGGAAACAACACTCCAGTTAGTGCTGAGTAGAGAGGAAGGATCACCTCCTTTGACCTGCTGGCAATGCTCTGTCTTCTGCAGCCCAGGATGCAGTTGACCACCTTTGCACAAAGGTACATCATTGGCTGATATTCAACTTGGTGTCTAGCAACACCCCCGGGTCTTCCTCTGCAAAGCTGCTTTCCAGCCAGTCAGTCTCCAGCATGTACGTATATGGAGCTATTCTTCCTCAAGGACACAACTTGGCATTTCCCTTTGCTTAACTTCACGAGGCTCCTGTTAGTCCATTTCTCCATCCCGTTGAGGTCCCTCTGAATGGCAACACAACCACCTGGTGTATGAACCGCTCATCTCAGTTTTGTATCATGTGCAAACTTGCTGATGGTGTACTCTGTCCCATCACTCAGGTGATAAATGAAGATATCTCATGTTATTAGACCCTTGAGAGGAAGCAACCCTTTTTTTTTTTGTAAGTTCTCCTCAGTTTACTCTGTACCGTTTTGTTCTCAAAATTTGTCTTAGTGTTACGCTGAACTGAAATGTCTTGTTATCCCTAATCAGAAAATTCAGTATTAGGCTTTCTGTTAAAATAAGATCTGAGAGAGACATGTAAATTCTTGAATGTTTAGTAAAAGTTGATCTACTAGCCTCTACCACCCACCCCCAAAATGTCTTCTTTTTATGCCTGGCTGGTCATTTTCATTAAATTTGGGAAATTAACTTCTTCGATGTCATTGAAGCTTCTCAGGCACACCTCCCTTGACAGCATATGGAGAAAAATGGACACTTCCAGGATATGAATCATTTCATCCTGTATTACTTATCTAAAATAGATTAGATCCACAAAAGCCTACAAATGTCTGTTTTACTTCATTTTCTCTAAATAAAGCCTAGAGCAACTAACTCAGCTGTAAGCTTCTATACGAAATATGCCTAAAGGTTGATGAAATAAATCACATCCACCGAGGAAGCTAAGTGGTCATGCACACAGAAAATGTGATTATCTAAACGTCACTTCTCTGGTAAATCACATTAAGTCTCAGGCATTTATAATGTGTCTGTATGCCTGGCATTACTAATATAAATACAATTCCTTATCTTTCTTTAAATTTTCATGCCAGCTCCATTTCATCAGTCATAAGCTACTTGTTTCCATTTTTCAGATATGTAGAACCCCTCTCCGTCTCCTGACATTCATCTTTCACCCACTCTTCAGATTCTGGCCTCAGCCCCTGGTGATGACTGTCACCTTTTAGTTGTTAAATTTGCTTCATCTTCAGTTTTATCATGGTCAGTGGTCAGTAAGTGTTTGCAGAGCCATCTCTGAATCTGCTTTGCTTTGAAGCCTACAAACTATTTCAGTGTGGTAAGCGAGCTCTAGTCTGTGGATATTGTCTTACAAATAGGTCAAAACCATTTTATTTTGTCCTTATTATCCCCATTTATTGTTCCTGTTTATCTGTGCCCCTCTTTTATCTTGTCTGGTAACTAGCTATATACCCCCTAGGAGGAAAAGCATCCATTTGTTCTCATTTGTACAGCATCTTCTAAAATGGCTTCTTAGCACAGAACAGGGTCCCAGGAGCTTTCACAGTAAGAACAAAAAGGACTAATAAGCTATATAAAGAACCATACTGCAGACTCCTCTCACCTGTCTTTAGATGTCCAGAAAATGCTTATTGAGCACAAAACTGATGTCTAGAGTCTCTCAATAGAGTAAGATACACCTTTCTCTTTTCCTATATTAGACATCTGTCTTAAGTAAATTAGCTTCTAAAAGTATTTTTCTTTTCCTGTTGGCTACAAAGAGAGCCTGACCTAGTCTGGATGCCACAAAAGCCTCTGAAACCCCATTGCCAAAATATTTCTGTATGTGGGAGGTAGTCTCCAAGTGTCCAGAAGTTCCTGGTTTTATTCCACTTCGTGACCGTAGAAAGATGAAGATGAGAATCAGAGGTAGAAAGAATCAGATTTTCTTGATTACAGGAAAAAATAATTACTATCATAGATTAGGATTCATCTCAGCTAAGTTTATCAATCTAAAAATTCATTTTTAGTCTTTAAAAGGGGCAGGTAACCTCCAGGTTCATCCTACCTAGAGACCAGCCTTGGGTGACATCCCTGTTCACTGATTAAAACAGACACCTGAATTAGAGATGTCAAAACATTTGAGAGAGAAATTTCACCTTCCCAACCATACAATCACTTCTGTTCAGCAGTCCTGCATGATAAATGGGTGGAGCTGTCTCATTTTCTTCCCGCCACAAACAGAAAGCCCAAACGCTCATCTGGAGTTTCATGCCTTTTATGCAAATGGAACAGTCAATAAATGCATTGATTTTGAAGGCCAAAGAGGATTTCTGGCAGCTTTTCCACTGCTGTTTCAGACATAATCAGCCACATTCTTTTCTCATGCTCCATATGATGAAAACATTCTCAATTATTTGAGCATATAATTTTTTTATTACCCTGAACAAAGTACGCTCTTTTCTATGTATCATCTGCATTTATCTTAGGGAGGTAATTTCTTTGTGAACAGTGTAACCTCAGATCACATGCGTGATAAATATTTTGAGTCCATTATTGAGATTCCAAACTATATTAATAAACCTGAAAGAAACTTGATGCCTCAGCTTTTATTTCTATCTCACTTTTGTGTTTCCCAAGGCCTCAGTTTTATCAATAAACTGATGGAAATACTGTGCCATTAAGCACAACCTTTGGAAAACAGCAGCCTGAAGGCTCCACTAAGTATCTCAAGGAATAGACTGGTTGCAAAGTCTGTCACTGAGGCACAGGGCTTCCATCCTAAAGACAATACCAGTTCTTTTAAGAGTCAATGTCTCTTTCTTCCCTCTCCATCATCCCTAACTTCTGCATGCAGAGCACAGAACCCAGGCTCTTCAGTAGCTCTTCCCAGAGGAATAAAACCAGTAACTCTAAGCAAGCATGACTTAGAAGAAGGTTAAACAACTCCTTTATGTAGCAACTTCAGAGTTCTGTCATAGCAAATGCATTTAACAAGAGTGCATTTACTTAGGATTATGTTTCAAGGATCTACTCTATTAGGCAATCACACAGGAAAAAACAACTGCAAAGGAAACTAAATTGCCATAGTTTATCTGAAAGAAGTGTTTCCATGTTTATGGTGAGATGTTGCTTGTCACTATTTCAGCAGTGCAACAAGGTTGTATAACAACATCCCTGTACCACAGGATGCTTTCCTGTAAGGCCTCCTTAAGATCTTTGGTACAGTTAATCCCAGCATACTTGTTGCTATCAGTTCTGATTAAAAAATGTCCAGAACAACATTTTAGATGTCACAGAAGGAAACATCTGTGATTTTGGACCTGTAAAAGATGATAGGAAAGGAGCATTCTGTGGATTTTTATAATTGTCTGATACATATTTCTTACCCTTTGTTGACCATAGATTGTTTAATTGGGTCCAGAGGAGGGCCACAAAGCTGATCGGAGGGTTAGAGCACCTCTACTGTGATGACAGGCTGAGAGTTGGGGTTGTTCAGCCTGGAGAGGAGAAGGCTCCTGGCAGACCTTATAGCAGCCTTCCAATATCTGAAAGGGGCCTACAAGAAATCTGGAGAGGGAATTTTTACAAGGACATGTAGCGATAGGATGAGGGGTAATGGCTTCAAACTGGAAGAGGATAGATTTAGATTAAATATTAGGAAGAAATTCTTTACTGTGAGGGTGGTGAGATACTGGCACAGTTTGCCCAGGGAAGTTGTGGAAACCCCAGCCCTGGAAATGTTCAAGGCCAGGTTGGATGGGGCTTTGAGCAACCAGGTCTAGTGGGAGGTGTCCCTGCCCATGACAGGGGGTTGGAACTAAATGGTCTTTAAGGTCCCTTCCAACCTAAACCGTTCTGTGATTCTAAGATTAACAAAACAGCACATCCTAAGGTGTGTTCCAAAATTTAGTATCTTCACTGAACGCTGCACTGGACTAGTGGAGCTCTCATTTCCCTTGTTCCCAAGGGGATTTTTTAGGTATAATCTAACCTGATCAAACCATGAGGTGGTCTAAAGCAAGAATCTGTTATAGAAATAGCAAAGTCTTGTGTTTAAGACCAGTAATGTACTTTATTAAGAAAGTAGGCTTGGAATGAATTAATTTTATCAAGAAATGTATGTGGAAGAAACTTCTGTTGCAAAACTGTATTTCTGGTTTTCTGTATCCCTGTATGTGTTTATTTATCTCTCCATGACTCAGAGTACAGAAGAAAATCCACTGGGCAAGGAGAGTTGTGTGTTCACAGTGCAAATGCATCTTGTTCTAGCACCTGTTGTTCCCCAAACACTGCAAATCAGAATAAATCTTCAGATCTTTTGGGCTGACTCAAGACAACTTGGTTGCAAATTCAGTCACTGTTTCACTGGCCGGGGCAGTATACTTGTTATCACATGGAAGGACCCGAGACCTAAAACGTCACATCTCCTCTTATGGCCAAAGCCAGGGTGTCCACTCAAACCCAAATCCCAACATCTTATTTGATCGTTATTATGTCCTTCATCAATGCGTAAGAGAAAAAGAGGGCTCCAAGAGCCAAAAGAGCTTCTGTGGATCTTTTCAACATCTCTGTGAACACACGTAGGCCCTCATTAATGGCAGTGCAGAATTACACTTTGTGGCCTTTCACAGAAAGGGAAAAGCCCAAAATCTTTTTGAACTGCCTTCCACAAAAAGGCCTTGTCTTAATACCATGAACAGGAAATGTTCAGGCACAAATTTAGCGCAGTAGGGGACCTTAATAATAGTTTCTAAGAATAATGGACTTCCAGTTTTGTAGAGAAATCTCAAAATCTCTAGGAGTAATTTTTTTTCCTTCTACAGGTTAAAAATATATCCTGCTGTCAAGTAGCTGGACTTGATTCCAACTGTCTTTTGAAGATATATTGCCTCATCATCACACTAAATCCTATGCATATAAAGCTAATAAAAGTGGAACCTTTTTTTTTCAGGTATTCTGTGTTAATAGACGTATGCAATACAGGAAACTTTACTTATCAACCTGCACATTGGAAGAACTGCTGTGCCAAAACTAAGTCAAGCATGATTACAATATAAGAAAGAATTATAGACAATGCTGCTGAATTCTGGATTTTGTTTCTTTTTAAGAAGTAAGTATGTGCAGTCTACTCACCATTACAGCTGTGGCTGTCTTCTGCGTTAGTGGCTTATATAGTCATACCCTCTTTGAATTCACTTAAAACCAAGGTTTACTAGGAAAGACGATGAACAGTTCTGAAGAAAAGAATATTACAAAGACCATTAAGATCATATTCTCTATGTCATTTAGGTACCTGAAATGGAGTTAATTTAATTAAACACAGACATCTACGTTTGAGCAAGGTTCCTTTTGTAGACTTTGAAATTAACAGGCATCTTTGGAACATGTTTCTTTTCATCCTGAATTTAACATCTAAACAAAGTCATACTGTGTCCTACAAGTACTTGTTTATCTTATGATTATTGGATGGACGTACTAAAGTTTCATATTTTTTTCATTTTTCCTATTTTTTAAATTGTTTTTATTTAACTGATTAATGAAAGACATACTAAAAGTTAAACTCAATGTTAGGAGCAACAGGGGTGGCAGAAGCTGAGGGAAGTGGGTGAAGGAAAGCAATAGCATATTCAAAGCTGGCGCGCACCTCTGGGAGTCAGTCTTTCCTGTTCTTTTCTTCTCTTTAGAGGGAATTTCTATAGCTTCTCTCTGGTCTGTGTGTGACTTTCTAGGGTTTCTCATGCTGGGGGAAGACACCCTTGTGACGACAGATTAAGAAAAGGCAGAATCCAGCCAGAATCAGGGCAAGGGGAAGAGAACGTCAAATGCCAAATTGTGGAAGAGAAAGTGAACTGTTTGTCACTAGATGAAGGTTCAATTTGTGGAGGTTAAGAGGGTCTTTTTGGTGCTCATCAGAAAGAGAAAAAGAAGGATCAAAGTGGTAGAAGTGAAAAAGTTCAGTGTTGTCAGGAGATAACTGTGATTTTTATGTCTCTTGCAAGAAGCCGTGAGGATTCTAAACATTTCAGTGGTAAAGATATTTCTGGACATATTAGTTAAGCATCAATGAATGCATCCACCCAAGTTATCTCAGGGAAAGGGAAGTAATATTAATTGCAGAACATGACAGGAGGAAACAAGAGGGAAACAGTTGCTTGTCAAATGCAGGAAGTTTGTGGTTCAGTCACAAATGGAACTTAATTTCTGAACACAATGCCAGCCCTTCCTTTCTCCTTCTCTTATAAAAAATGTCATTAAGAGAGATTTGCGTGATGCAGATCTTAACTCGCGTGCTGTACATTCACCAGAAGGGTCTGGGCGTCCTCTTTGGGTATGTCCTCAGTAGTAAGTGCAGAGCAAGCTGAGCAAGCTTGGGTTATTTTCAAGAAGGAACAAGTATCTCCATTCATGGAGCCATGAGCACTGCCTGGGGATGAGGGTTATCTCCCTTGGCTTACACGCCATCCTGCATTATATTGCTCTGAGCCTTAGCTGGCTGATACTTGCAGTTCTGTGCTATGTGGGTGACAAATTGCAAGGTTGGATCTCCATATGCTTAGGGAAGTTTGAAGCACAGACGTACAAGAGGGGATTTTGTTGCTGAAACATGGATGTGTGTTGCCAATTTTGCTGTAGCATGTTTGAGACACATGCACGGTAGTGACAGGTATTACACAGCACTCATGGGAGACTATCCTTCTGGAGTGTCAGATGGAGGCTAGGTAGGACACCCTGAAATACTTAAAATAACCCTAAATGTCTACATGTAGGCAAATGAATCACAACCTTATTGTTTCAGGCATCATGAGCTGTCTTGCCTGGCCTCAGCTATGCTTCAAAACTCTGGGGATTTCCCAGACGTTGTCTGGGAAAGTCGGATCTGCATGGCTTCTAAAATGACACTAAATACCAAAGTTTGGGCAGCTAAATATAGCCCACTATATAGTCTGCTTCAGTGACTCTCCTTCAGATGTTGAATTCAGTTACCTCAGCTTCAGTGCCTGACACTGTCTTCAGGTGCTGTAAGATATTCTGCCTTAGCATTAGCTACTGGTTCAGAAAGTCTGAGCTTCCCATTGACGTTTCGTAGTATCTGGCAGTCCTGTCTCAGGCTGTCTTAGGTATGTCAGGGCATCTTACACAGCCAAGAATAGCTAAGCTCAGGGAAAGAAATGGAGACTCAGCTGTCTAAACGTTAGGGATTTAGTCCACCTTAGGACCCAATCCATACTCAATGAAGATAAAAAGTCAGACGCTTTTACCTAATTTATCTTTGGCATGTCTTTTCTCAATCTTAGGAAAGAGTGAACCACCTTCTACAGGTGCCTATGTCTCTCCAGCGACTAAGAGTGAGCCTGCGAAAGGATTCAAGTTCACACACCTAATTGTAGGTGTTTACTCTTGACCTGCATGTCCTGACTCTTGTAATCACTGGCAGCAAGATTCAGTTGTCCACAGGTATCCAGAGACACTAGTAATACCTTGGAATATTAGAGATATTCATGTGGGCCATGTTGTTTGTTTAGATTTATAGATTACACCAAAAGAGTCATGGAGCCTAGTAGGTCTAAAATACATCTCTCAGAGTCACAAGAAAATCAAGCAGTTTCTTGTGTCATTTGTGTACGCCAGCCCAGACGCTTTCTTTGGTCAGATCTTAGGGACATGGTTTAGTGGTGGTTTTGGCAGTGTGAGGTTGATGGTTGGACTCAATGATCTTAAAGGTTCCTTCCAACCGAGGCAATTCTATGATTCTATGATCTTGAACACACAAGGCTTTTCAAGACCTGATCTCAGACTGGAACCAGCTGAGATGCTTCCTTTGATTTCCCTGCATGCTGCATTGTGTTTACAGGCAGGATTCAGCTGGTGCTGTAGGACAAGACAACATCTTTTTGTTACGGTACAAGACCCAAAGAGGATATTTCATTGGAATCCCAGCACATTATATAAACACTGTGACTCCACTGCAACGTACCTTAGAACAATGTGGTAAGGTTACAGCATCCTAACTGTGCTAGATTTATGAAAATGCATTGCCAGGTGCCAAGTAAGTACCCAAAGGAAGGTGGATTGAGATGGGATGATTTAAGTTCATAGTCCGTGGGTCAGCCTGAGCCGTTCATCCGTTCACAGGTTTCTCATCGAATCTTTTTCCCTTGTGTTTGTCCTGATATTGGCATTAATGGAAACGACTTCCAAAGTAGAGATCTCCTCCAGTAAATACCGCCACAGATGAGTTCTGGGTATAGAATGAAGATGTTAGTAACCCTGCAGTTAGAGATTAGGAAACATCCCTTGGAGTTTAGATCTTACATGTTTGATTTTAACGAAACCATTAAATACGCCTTCTTTGTTTGCAAGTTCTCAGACTTATATAGGAGCGCGCTCTTCCTTGAGCTTTTTTCATGTGTTCTGTTTTTGTTTGCCTGCTTGGACCTGAGCAGTAGCCAGTGATGGCTGTTTCTCTCCATGTGTGTGTGCGTGCGTGTGTGTTTGTGCGCCCGATGCCATATTTGAAGTCTTTCACCTCGTGCTTGTCTGACAGCTGACCAAGTACCGAAAGTGTCTGTCACAGACAGATTTTCACTGCAGTTCACAGCTAACATAACAGAGGGAGAGGGGAGGGGAAAGACAGTTCACAAAATGTATGAGGAAACGTGCCGGGAAGATGCAGGGATCTCTGCGCAGACAGAGTGTCTTTTGTCTCTCGGGCAGAACGACTCCCTGGCTCAAAGCCCGCAGCGAAGCAAATAACAGAGCAGATTCATTACGCCCTAATGCTGCTACATGACAGTACATCTGGGAATTAAATTATAGACAAAGGTGGGCTCTCTCTCTATTATTTTTTGTCATCTCAAGAAGTTGCCATTGTCTCACCGTTCAATAGCTTCTTTGTACTCACTAGATCCGCACACGAAGCCCCAAATTACCTTACTCGAAAGAAGTTAGAGTTGCACTGCAAATATTTCTTCATATTAGTTTTCAGTCCACTTCTGAAAGAACAAGGGCCTATTATTGATCAGAGTTATACAAAGCAGATGGTATTTTTCTTTTTTATATCAGAGAATAACATAACCATATTTAGGTATGAATGGTGAGATTATTTTTTAACAAAGTTTTCATAGGTTAGAGTCTCATGTCTGGTCTAAGCTAATCATACAGATGTCCTCTAGTGATTAAACTGAAAAAGATATCAATGGAGCATGATTTAACCCACTCAAACAGCTTAAGACAAGCTGCATTGCATTCTGGAAATGTTTGCACTGCTCCATTGATTACAGAGATCTTTGACATGGATGTCTGTCTTACAGATCAGTAAAGTAAATGGTCTTAATTTCTTTTGAACACTCAAAAAATTTTGACTTTTTAATGAAGATCTTGATTTTTTTACTTAGAGGTTTTTTCTTTTTCTTTTTCTTTTTCTTTTTCTTTTTCTTTTTCTTTTTCTTTTTCTTTTTCTTTTTCTTTTTTTTTTCTTTTTCTTTTTCTTTTTCTTTTTCTTTTTCTTTTTCTTTTTCTTTTTCTTTTTCTTTTTTTTTGTTGTTGTTTCTTTTTCTTAGGTTTG
>VFFE01007200.1:718792-844460 GCA_008921705.1 Burhinus oedicnemus | reverse complement strand
AACAAAAAAAAAAAAAAAAAAAAAAAAAAAGAATGATATAGAAAGACTATGACATTCTCCAGCAACACCCCCAATGCTAATCTTCCTCGTGATAATAACAACAACAACTTATATGACTCCTATACCTTAGCCAAACAGCTTGTATCCTCAGGAATACATCAGACTTGATAAACTACTGCCATCAACTTGCACAGTGTGACGAGACTTAGCGTGGGAGGATGCTGCTGTTTCGTGATGCCCTGGAGAAGCTGAGGACAAAACGTGATAAAGAGCCCCATGCAGAGCTGGATTTCCAGGGGAGGGTTTTGAGTACATGGAAAGGGAATCATTCGGTTTGGGACACCAGCCACGACACAAGAAATAGTGCCCTTACTCTTGGCCAAAGCATCAGTGGAGTTTTGTTACTGCCAACTCCAAGTCTTAAAAATTCTTGAGTTGGGGGCCAAAATGGAATGATATTGGCTTAGATAGCATGAGGATATTTTATTTATTTTTTTTTTAGCAGTGAAGCTTTTTTGTTCCTTTTGGTTTCTGTTCCCTGAGGGTGCACCTTCATACTTTTCTTCACCACAAGTGAGTCTCATATTTGCATGAGATTTGGGATGCTTACTGCAATCCCATGACTCCAGAAACTGGGACTTTAGGGAAAACAATAAACCTCATCAGTTCCACAGCAGAATTGCCAATGCTGGTGCTCAGCTGAGGCCCCGCTCTTAGACTCCTCCACTCTCCCAGCACAGTCTCTGCTCTTCAATGTGCAGCCTTCCAAGCTGCAGCTCCAAGGGCAGGTCTCCAAGAAGACACCAAGAAACAAGCTCTTCTGCAAGCAATTAAACTGATGAAACCTGCTTTCCTTTGGATGTGCATCCTAGGATAGGAGGCTCTGGTGTCAGAGGAAGGTGTGAGGTCTCACACATCCATTCTGGTGGTCAGAACACACTGCTGCTGTGGATTCTGTCCTGGCTAGCGAGGGTTAAATCTCACACTTGAATTTTTCCTTTGCTGGTGGGACTGATAGGGTCTTTCTCCTCTGCTCCATCATTTATCTTCATGAACCTTGTTAGGACTTCATATATTCAAGACTGTTAGTTGTCCACCCCATGTAGTTGGTGTTAACCCATGCATTCACTAGTGCCCAAGGCCAGGGCTGCTGCTCACAAGGACCAATGCACCCATGCCACCTCCTCTCTGTGACCACCCCAGGAAACCCCCCTTCCAAATCCAGGGAAATAAATTCCTCAGATCACTTCTGGCAGTATCTGTGGCTTTTCGCCTCCCACCTACAAGAGTCCTGCATGCAGGGAAGGCAGGAATGGCGTCAAAGTGCCTGGCGCTGTCTGGGACATTTTCACACTTATTAGCTTTATACCCTAACCCAAAGCAGAAGGGGTGATGTGTTGGGCTGTATGCAGAGGGGACGGATGCCTGCTGGCAGGTCACGCAACAGGCCATGCCTGGCCACTGTGTTACGTGACGCACCTGACAAGGTCCGAGATAAGAGGGGCAGCTGCAGTGCGGGGCTGCGGGCGGGGAGAGGGTATATCCAGCCCAGCCAGAGGTGTAAATAGCACCGTGAACCTACTGTTCATGCTGTGAGGGACAATTAGGATTCATGCAATAGCCCGGGGATCCATCTGACTCATATCTGCTTTGGCAGATATGCAGCAGAACAGCTCAGAAGTTGCAGAATTCAATAAAAAAAAAAACCAAACCCAACCAACCAACCAAAAAGAAAAACCCCAAAACCGAAAACCCCACTATGCAAAGACCCAAGCTCTCAATAACCACTTCACTTTTTGCTAACTTGCTTTTCTGTGCCTAAGTGACCAGAAGACAGCAGAAACACATTTTAACAGATTGTTTCCCACCTCTTCCCTGCCTCCCCAAGGCAGGTTTAATATCTCTCCAGAAAAAAAAAAAATCAGTCTCTAATAAATCATCAAGTTTACTGCAGCACTTAAACCCTGCTTGTCCTTCAGTGCTCTGCTATAACAGGACTGATTCACCCACACGCACCTTGAAACAAGGTCCCTTTAGTTCACGTAGCTCTTTGCCATCCCTCATGCACTGCTTCGTCCCGACTGGCATGGGAAGCCGGCAGCTCCTGCTACAGGTCCCTGGTCCCCCAGGGATGCCCAAGCCTTGGCACCAGCCAGGGAAGGGTCCAGCAGCCAAGCATTGGCCGTCCAGCTCCGGCACGGTGCAGTTACCAGCAGATGGCAGCTGGAGATCGCTGAGGTGCCGCTCCACGGCGGCACAGAGGGAAATTTGGGTTTTCTCTGGCCTTACAAGTGCAGCTTGCAAATATTGGGTGACCTTGGCACAGGCATGGCCTCCCCACTGAACAGGGATGTGACCGTCCCGCTTTTCACCCCAATTAGGGGGTGAATGCACGAGGACCCCCAGCAAGGACAGAGAGAAGAGGCTGGGAAGGACACAGTACTTATCCTTCCATGCACAGGAAAAAGAAAAAAAAAAAAAAATAAAAGAAATCAACCAATTCACAGGCCACATCTCTCCTCCCTCCACCCAACCTCAACCTCTCAAACCACAGTCATTTAGATCTCATTTTCTAACCTGATCCCACCTCAGACTTGAGCACGCAGATCCCAGCCAGCCCCCAAATGCATTTTGGGCAGAGTAACTCAGACTGCAGTAGCAATCCCTGCTCCCCCCCTGCACCAAAGCCTCACCCACAACACATCACACTGCTGAGCTGCAGCAATTCCCCCAGCACCAGGCCCAGAAGCAAGCGTTAGCCTGTTATTATCACTTGCTCCTTGCGTTTTCTGGCTCCACTGCTCAGAAAGGTCCCTCCCTCCATCCCAGTCAGTCCTGCAACAGGAGCATCTTACTGCACCACACTACAACTCCTACTCCCACTCCACATCCTATTCTGAAACGTCGTCCTTCTTCTTCTTTTCCCTCTTCTTCTTCTTCTCCTCCTCCTCCTCCTCCTCCTCCTCCCCCTCCCAGCTGATGGCCCAGGTGGGCTGTCTCACAGAAGGAAGAGATGCAAATCCCAGTTCACACAGGACAGCTGTGGGAAGTGATCAGCCCCACCTGCTCACCCAGAGGAGCTTTCTCTGAGGAGCTGCAGAAGTGAGGGGATCCACCCCATTCCCTGATGCATTGACTGCGTAATTGATCCTCGGTCAAGAGACCATGAAGGTCTCTGCTAGTGCAACTGCTTGGGTTACCCTCTCAGGTCAGGCAATAGGAACGCTTTATATTAAAATATATAAAATTCCCAGAGATACTCCTTCAGCTTTAAAAAGTCCCCTGTTGCCCAAAGGCCAGATCCGCACCCGATCCCAGCGTGTAAGGAAGCACTGTGCATCAGCTGGGTGTCTGCACAAACACGTAAGACAAAGAGTAGGTGGTGTGTCCTACCAGGGTGACTTCTGGGGAGCCTGCAGCACAGCTAAATCTGGGCCCACTGTCCCCTTGAGCAGTATTTTAATCCCAGGAGGATACTTTCTGTACCGGCTCCTTGCAGCCTCCCACGGGCAGCACAGAGAGGACTCACACAGCGAAGCTTTTCTTGGCAAGGACAAAAAACAGAAATACCATTTTTTGTCCCCCAAGCCCCAAAGTTTCAGTTCTGCAGAAACCAATGGAGCCAAAAAAGGGACTAGACAACACATCAAGCACTACCAGTTTAATCCAACCCCAGTTCCTCATTTACCGATGTCAGACTCCTATCCAAGCTTTCTTTGGCTTTCATCTTTTCTTTTATCTGTGTGCTGTCTCTGGTTTGCCCCTTCTGGTTGCTACTGCTTTGATCTCTTGAACCTCTGTAATCCAGAGCTGAATCCGTGATAGCTTATGCTGAAGAGTTCACGTTTTTCCTGTTGTTACACTCTTTAAATTCTTTCTTTTATTCTCCGTTGAAACTTCAGGCAGAATTCTTCTGTGCAGCAAATGGGCATTTTAGATGTCCAGCCTGGGCAAGTGACCCTTTTACAGTTCCCCAGACCCTTGGATCTTTGCATCCTTGTGCTGCTGGTTTTTGGTTTCTTCCATCACAACACAGTAGCAGTTCCCACTGTGCAGGCTAAAGGCTGTACCTGGCTTGTGGAGGTCTGCAAGAGCCCCAGGATATTTGCCTATGCCATGTTATCTGGTCCCTAAGTGACACAGAGAGTGTCTAATGTTCCATGCCTAGTTTCATTGAACAAGCATGGGAGACACAGTGGGAATTCAGTCTGTGAGCTAACTCATTTGATTTCGGCTATTTTCTTATCCAAAGGTGGATGGTGATTCTTTATTTCACCATGAGTACAGTGAGAAGAGGAAAAAAACCAACAGCAGAAGAATGAACAGGGACTTTTAAGAAAGTTTTGCTATTCCCAGGTAGGGATGTAGCCATTGAGCCGTTATGGGAGCACTCATCTTTCCCATCCTGGAGAGCGCAGGAACACTACAGTAGAGCCAGAGCACTGCAGTAACCTTGTGGATTCTGTGTGAACGGCACTCTTAGCTTGCTTGGTTAAAAAGCAGCCCCTCATCTTGTTCACCAGTAGTTTTAGAATAGCTAAGTGCAAAGAAAGTGCCCTCATTTTTAACTAAAAATGTGGGAGAAGGAAAATATTAGAAAACATGATTGTGCTTTGAACTTCCTAAGTCTTCACGGTAAGGGACAGTGTGTCAGGGCAGAGACTGTCCAAGCTCTCCCTTGTGGCCCCTGGCTGCTACAGACTCAGTCAAAAAGGAGCAGTGAGTCACTGCACTGAGCTTTCTGCCCCAGTTTCCAGTGGAACAGACCTATCTGAGACCAGCCTCTTCCCCTCCTCCCCAGAGCCACTGTAGGGTGGGGGCTCTTCTGCCCAGGCCCCTGCGCTGCTGCAGGGGTGCAAACTGCTCCTCGGCTTCTTCTCAGCATCGGGGGGTGGCAGCCGATGCAGCAAGATCTGCCTCTCCCTTACAACCAGCCTTCCCGAGCTAAGGACCCTGCTGCCTCTCCTCAGGCTGATTCCTTTTGAAAGCAAAGCACATAACATCAGGCCTGTGTTTATTTTCCCCTTAAATTAGGGTGGCTTGATTTTAATTGAGAGATCTGCCAGAATAAGGCACGTTTGTGCAGCTGTCATCAGAAATGCATACTTGCTTTTTTCCTTTTTTCTCTTTTTCTTTTTCTTTTTCTTTTTTCTTTTTCTTTTTTCTTTTTCCTCCTTTTTTTTTTTCTTTTTCTTTTTCTTTTTCTTTTTCTTTTTCTTTTTCTTTTTCTTTTTCTTTTTCTTTTTCTTTTTCTTTTTCTTTTTCTTTTTCTTTTTCTTTTTCTTTTTCTTTTTCTTTTTTGTTGTTGTTGTAACACCGGCTGTGGTTTAACCTTTTTTTAAAGTTTTCTGAGTAATTAAATAAAACTTTAAACAAGGCTATGTAAGAATCTGTAAACAAAGAAACAAAGAAAAATCCCCCCCAAGCCCATGTTAGATATTCACACCAACTATTTTTATAGATATTTACAGGTGACATTTTACATTTTCACCGTTTTACTCATCACTGTCTTCACCCATTCCCATGAACTGCCAGGGCTGATAAATGTCTTATTTTCTTCTGAGGTCCCTGACACTTTCTTATGTGCATTGGTAGTTTCACATCCTTGTGTCATTCAGCTGCAACGTAGTAGTTAGTGGCTTATCTTAGGAAGCCATAGTTTATTGTTTCAAGTAAGATAAACCTCCATGAGCTTTGATATGTCAAGGAGAACTCATTTGGTGTTACACCTCTTCCAGATGAGTAATTTCTTAAATATCCAGCCAAATATCAGGAATTACCATTGATTCTGTATTGATTCCCACAACACCTGAGATTCTTGCAGGTGCAGAGGTTTCTTATAAAGGACCCTGCTGGCAACCCAAATGGAGCCTGTCAAGAAGAGTCTGGAGAAAGCACCAATAATTTAGTTGATAGACTTGTGAGCTAAATGCTAGCTCCATTTGCAGGTTTTTTCTCTTCCCAAACACCTGGTTTGGGTTTACAAGCACAGACTTTTCCTAATGGAAAAAACGAACAGTAATTTTCAGATTTTGAATTTGCACAGTAAGCCCAGAAGAAAGGCACAGCACATCAAAACAGTAGACACAAATATGAGACTAAATGTTGAGAAATAAATGATGCTGTCATGTATTTAGTTTGTAAGAAAGACAAGGTAAACAGAACTTTTTAAATGGAAGTGCTGCAGTTAAGGCCTTATCTGTCTATGCTCTGAGGCTTTATCCACTGTATGTGTATATATTTACATACATACACATACATAGACTCTATCCTTGTCCCCCTCTCTGTACATACATACATAAATGTGTATCTGTGTATACACATGCATGTACATCTCTAAGTGCAGCAAATAAATCCGTGCCAGGGACTGTTCTCTGGCTCTGAGACAAGTTGGTGGCTCTCTCAGCCTCCAAACTGGGTAACTGTATTAAAATTGCCTATTGGGAATGGCCTTTGACCCATGCTGATTCTTGGACCATGCTTGGACATTATTTGGGAAGTAGTTAGATAGACAGGTATTCTTCTTCCTGTTACTACACCGAGTGAATCAATGGAGTCTGCACAGCTATTAATTTTGGCTATGTTGACTTGATCTCCCCTGGCTGTAGGGGCAGCGTAGGTACCTAACCTCAACATAGACACCTCCGTATGCATGCTTAAGGGCAGATAAACTGAATTCCACCTCTGTGCTCTCAAGGCAGCTTTGAAAGTGAAAACTCACCGCTAGATTGATTTGCTCAGGCAGCCACATAAAGAGTTTTTTAAATGACTCTTGTGTATCTTATTTTTTTGAAATAGAAGCTCTAATGTGCCATTTGAATGTTCTCTAACAGTAGAACAATATTACAAGACAATAGAGAAACTCCCAAAACAAAAGAAACAGATCCTTCCAAAGCCCAAGACTAACGCAGTACATTTAAAATCTCTGCTTTTTCACTTCTACTGGTACTCATCTTGCACCAGTGAAATCTGTTGTTCATTTTAGTACACACAGAATAACAGTCATCTCTTACTCTACTATAAATCAACATGAATTTGGGGCCATACGTTGACCACACACCGGTACCTAACCTGGACACTGTAAGCTCAATAGTTTACAATTCAAACGGTGTTTAGACCACTTAATAATTTCTGTCTATCTGTTGGATTTTCTCAATATGGGTGGTGTTGGCTTGGTGCACACATTATAAACAAGGTATTTGCAAACTGCAGCAAGTCCAGCAGAAGGCCATGAAAATGACTGGAGGCTGGAGTTAATGACATAAGTGGAGATGTTGAAGTAACTATATTTGTTCAGCTTAGAGAAGAGAAGGCCAGCAAGGAATATCTAATTTATATTTCAGCAGAGACTGTATAGAAGATACAGACAGATACAGCTTCTTAGAGATGCAAAGCAGAAATATACAAGGGAATGGGTACGGGTTCTAAAGGAAGGTGGGATGAAGAGGTGTGGCGAAAAGTAAGTCCCATTTCATGGTTCTTATATTGCAAGAAGCTTACGAGAAAGGGAAATAAGAGCTTCATCAGCATTAATGCTAGAGAAGACAGCAGTTTCCCACACTGATAAGGATGGAAACATTCAATAATGGCAGAAATACATCAGTCGTGTCCTGAGGAAACCAGTCCACCATGACAATCATAGAGGTGCCAGGCATCAATATGGATGATTTGGACCCTTCTGCCTTTTTTCATTCCCCTCTCTTTCCCCCAACTATCTTCAGGAAGGGTGGATTCTCTTGCAGTCTAGCAGTCTAGAGATGTGCACGGAGGATGACAGCTACTGCTTTTTCTGCTTTCCTTTTTTTTTTTCCCCCCAAAACCATATCTGCTTGAATAACTGCTGTATTTCTTCTCAACACTCTCTCCTCTCTGTTTTTCTGATTTGCTCACTGCCGGTATAAAACTGTTTTAGTTATACAGGATAACTTATTTAGCGGTGCCTGTTAGTGGCACACATATGGTCCATGATGGGAACCTGAGGTTTATGTTCTTGAAAATTTCCATGCACTGCCAACTTTTCCAAGCTGTCCCCACCTCTGTTCTATGTAAATGTATGTCCTAAATCTTGTCATTTCCAGATCAATGGAGCAAATGTCTTACTGAAAATCCCATTCTGCCAGTTGTTAAAGTGCGCAACTGACTTCCAACAGAGGTTGATTTTCTGGGGACTACTCAAACCTTAATGTTAAATATTCCTTGCTGAGTCAGTTGACATTGACTATGACTGTAGGCAATTAATATGAATTTCCCAAATGACAGACATTTTCTCTTGGTAATTTCCTTTTTTTTGTGTGTGTGTCTCAGAAACAATTTCACATGGGCAGACTATGACAGGTTGCTATTGTGAATCTGCTGCAATGCTTCCAGGTACTCATAATATTGTTTGCATTGCTAAGTGCTGTGAGGGAAAAATATCAAAGTTAAGGGATTAAGCTCTGCTGAAGCTGATTAAACAGTTCCTTCAGTTTGCTGAGTTATAACAAATAAAATCCTCTTACACACAAAACCAAGTAATCCAGGTTGCCTGTTAATGAAACAGATGTTGGTTTGCTTAAACGCCAGGCTTCCTCTTTTTCTGTACTTCAAATCCTTGAGTTTCTGCCTGAGCAAAAGTTAAGAACGTGCTCCTGCAGAACATTTGCCTACATGATAACAAAATTCCTTAATTTGGCTCTTCCAGAATTAAAAATGGGGTCTTATATAGAAAAGAAAATGTTGGAGAAATTGGGTATCATTCCTTTATTCTGGTTTTCATCTGATTCATAATTACTCCATTGGAAATGCAATTACAAAGTAGTTCAACAGAGGGTAGAATTCATCTGACTTAAATTAATCTCCTCACCTTAAGGATCCGATCTAACAGGTTGTGTAGGCATCCTACGTAGTAGATGGAGAGAGACAAATAACCGCAAGAGGGCTATTCACCACATCTTTGCAGAGGTGTTTCTGAAAGGCAGGATAGGACATTCTCTGCAAGAGATTCACTTTATCCAGTGATAACGGACAGGCTGGATTGGATCAAATCCTTAATGTTTAAAAATCTGCAGTTAAGCAAGATAGGTTGAATTTTCTTTAGGAGTTTTGAAACATGGAAAAAAAAAAAGACGTTGCAGATTCTCTGAGAATTACATTGCGATGAAAAGCTGGAAGCAACTTTGTAAAAGCAGACTCTTTCTTGAGTTTTCTCAAGGGATGTCAAGTCAAATAACTTTGAGAAAAAATAAGATTATGAGGTTGCAGTTATTTTAGAAGGGAATTTGATTGGCATACAAGGAGACTCAAGGGGGAAGTATGCCTAGTTAATAGGTAGCAAGACTTAATAGAAAATAAAGGCTAACTGGAAGATGATGTATTATAGCTAAATTATAACACAGCCACACTATAGTTCTAGAGAATAGTAGATGTAGTTTGTTGTGGCTTTTTTTTAATTTGGCAATGTGTTCTTATTACAGATATATTCTATTGTACCACAAGGACTAATCTTTCCTATGTCAATTACATATCTCTCTTAAATCAAGTATTTTTCTGTATCTCAGTGATGCATTTATAAGAACCAGGATAATATTCTTGGACATCTCCAAGGCTAGCACAAGGTTAGAGAGACTGTTCTAACTTGGCTGCTCCAGGCCAGTAGGATGAGTGTTTCACTGTCAGCTTTAACTTTCGCTTGTGCAGAAGAGAAAGAAAATTAAGAGATTCTGGAGTGAGTCCAGGGAAGGGCAATGAAGCTGGTGAGGGGGCTGGAGCACAAGTCTTCTGAGGAGCGGTTGAGGGAACTGGGGTTGTTCAGCCTGGAGAAAAGGAGGCTGAGGGGAGACCTTCTCGCTCTCTACAGCTACCTGAAAGGAGATTTGTAGGAAGGTGGGGGTCTGTCTCTTCTCCCAGGTAACAGGCAATAGGACAAGAGGAAATGGCCTCAAGTTGTGCTAGGGGAATTTTAAATTGGATATTAGGAAAAATTTCTTTACCAAAAGGGTTGTCAAGCATTGGCACAGGCTGCCCAGGGAAGTGATGGAGTCGCCATCCCTGGACGTATTTAAAAGATGGGCAGACGTGGTGCTGAGGGACATGGGTTAGTGGTGGTTTTGGTAGTGTTACGCTGATGGTTGGACTCGATGGTCCCTTCCAACCTAGGTGATTCTGTGACTCCATGATTCTAATTTAGCATGCCCATGGTAGGGGCCATGTCTGTGTTAGGGGTGCAAGTGTGTCTAACAGTCGTGTCCTGGAGGAATGGCACCCTGGCTCTGATGCGTCCTGCTGATGCTCTCATTTAGTGAGGCAATTGTGAATAGATGGCATTTGGACATACTAGCAGCTGTTTGGCTCAGGATGGTGCTTCTGAGTTGGACAGGGAAAAAAGGCGGTGTCAGAGAACGCTGAAGGGAAAAGGCAAAGAAGGCATTTGCCATCTCCAGCTCTGGCTCAGCCACAATCACCTCTTTGCCAAGGGCCTGGTTCCCCCCCTCTTCCTTCTTCAAGCTTTACCCACTGCTTATTTATGCCACAAAATTATCTGTTCTGTCAAGCTAACTAGCAAAATGTCTGCAGCCATTCTACTGATATCCGTTCATTTGACACTATTTTTGTTACAGTGGTATGAGTCCACGGCAGCCATCGCATTTGGTCATTGGGAAGTCATTGCATTCCCAGGCACGTTATTTACCACTTACCACTTTTATTGTTTAAAGTGATATAAACGAAGCAGCATGTCATTCTCCTCGGGTTTGAAAATGAGGATTTTCCCAACATTTGAAGCAAATAGTGTCATATTCACAGACACTCATGGACTGACCCAGACCACGGCTGAGTGAGTGAATGGCTGCACTCCTCTTATGCAGCTGCTCTTTGGGATCAGTGAGAATACCCACACAAAAATAATACTAACAGAGGATATAAAAAGGACTTGCTTCTTTGGCATGGATGCCACTTCCAGAAGTAGGACAGAATGACTCATTTGTATATATTTAGATGGCTAGGATATAGATGCCCACACCTCATCTGGTCAGCCCCATGCTTCCTTTCCAGACAACAGAGAAAAATAGGAGCTTGAGGGGAGTGAACTCATTTTAAGGTGCAGCTAAAATAGGTAAGATGTTCATATTCTTCTTCATTGGCTTTAGCCACAGTCAAGACTATCTCAGGTGAAGATGTCAACACTGTGGATGTAAGAGCTTGCCCATACTTAGGTATCTAGAGCAATTTGAGATGCCTCAGGGCATCCAAGACACACATGGCATGGGTCTGACAGGGAAGAAAGACATACAAAAGATCCACAGCCTTCTGGAGCAGCAGCTGGATGCTGGATAGGACACCTCTGAGTGCTTAAAATGACATTACACATATATGTTTAATCCCATCCTATTTTTCCACTGGTAACAACAGTAACTTGGTCATCTTGCTCAGATACACTACATTACAGATACTCAAATCTAAAATGACCAGTGATGAATACTGCCCTTAAAGTTACATGACCTCAAATCACCCTTACAAGTATATCTAAATTCAAGAGACTAAGACCATGTTAATATGTACTGAAAGTTATTATTAACAAAGGTTGCAAGACTCAATGCTCTCCTTTAGTCTAAAACTGAGGTAGTTTATTCTTCTGTGTGTGTAACACAGATATCATGCTCTGTCGACTTTTTCAATCCACAACAAAATAGTCATGGATAATATTCACACTGATTTACTCATATTTGTTCTGAATTTAAAAGGCCATAACAGTTAATCCTATCTTGGTTGACATGGCAGGTAGTCCGTTATGTACTGGATATGAGCACATTTGGTAATACAAACATGTATTGTTTAAAGCAAACAGGCAAGTCGAAGCCCCTTCACTGAACTTGGAACGGATTAGCTAACTCAACATTACCAAAGCCACATCAAATCTCCACAAAAGCTACTGTCATCTATTCGCTTACTGCTTAGTCTGTTGTTGCAAATGTGAGGACAGTTTCTGCAGGGGAATCTTTTGGGGTAAGGTGTGTAAGTAGAGCTCATTAGATTTCCTCTGAAATTTTCAAATGACATAGAATGGAATAAAATCTTTTCAATATATCTGTTCCAAAGAAGACAAGAAACCTTACTCCCTGGTGCCGTAGTTGCTACCCAAAGGGAGAAACAAATATCTAGTGTCTATCTAATTTTCAGACAAATGAATTCCAACTCAAATAATGTTCTAGGACTGGCAGAGAAATGCTGGCCTCACTCATTTCCATAGCCTTATCTGTTGTAGGGAGAACTTAACAGTAGGATAATTCAATGGGTCCTGAAACTGGGTGCATCTACTAATAGCAGTACTGACCAAATCCTGTTACAACGTAGTAAAAGCCTGGCACAATTTTGGGAGCTATTGCTGCCATTGTAACCACTATCAGTTCAACTGGGAATAATTTCCCACCACTGCCCTGGATGTTGTTGGTCCATTAAACATGAAGGTCTGGGTTTCATCAAGCTACTCCTGGTATGAAGGTGATCATAGGGTGTGTGCACTTGCATAATAGGGATTTTAACTGTTGTAAAAATGTAGACAATACACAGTATGAGAGTTTGCTTGCTTTTGTCAAGGAAAAGTTATGAAACTGTTCAGGCATATCCAGAATTAAAGAGAAGGACATGCAAATGAGACAGAGTAAGGGCTTCAAAATAGCATTTTGGCCACAGAAACACAGAACCACGGGATTTTCAGAGTTGGAAGGGACCATCTAGTCCAACTCCCCTGCTGACGCAGGAATGCCCAGAGCACATTACTCAGGACTGCATCCAGGCGGGTCTTGAAAATCTCCAGAGAAGGGGACTCCACAACCTCCCTGGGCAGCCTGGTCCAGTGCTCTGGCACCCTCACCATAAAGAAGTTTTTTCTTGTGTTTGAATGGAACTTCCGATGTTCCAACTTGTGCCCGTTGCCCCTCGTCCTGTCACTGGGAACCACTGAAAAGAGTCTGGCTCCATCCTCCTTCAACCCGCCCTTGAGATACTTATAAACAAGAATAAAGTCACCTCTCAGCCTTCATATACCTTTAGCAACATTAAGCTGACCATTCTTGCATGCCTATACCTATAGGTACATTAAACATTTCAACCTGACTTTCAGTTATACCAAGGTTTCTTTGACCTGCTGTGACAGCTTAAAGAGGACTTCAAATGTGAGCAATGTATCTCTCTCACCTGTTCACATTGCCAAAATCACACTCATATACACAAAGACTTTGTATATATGAGAATCTAACTCTGTACTTTAAGCTGATTGACCTGTAAAGTTTTAAGTATGAAACAGTTTAAAACTTGACCCTT
This sequence comes from Burhinus oedicnemus, assembly GCA_008921705.1. Lineage (NCBI taxonomy): Eukaryota > Metazoa > Chordata > Aves > Charadriiformes > Burhinidae > Burhinus > Burhinus oedicnemus. The sequence goes on along the minus strand of VFFE01007200.1, from coordinate 831,164 downwards.
TCCTGACCTTCTTTATCAATGCCCAGAGTCCAATCAGGTAGACCTAATCTTTGAAGGACGGCTTTTTCTTCATCTTTTTCTGATTCTTGCTTTGCCTTAGTGTCCCATTTCTGCCTCAGCTGAGGAGAGTAAAAATTCTTGCTGGCAGCTGATATGAATTTTATCCTTCATAACCGGTCAGTGCATCGGATTCAGATTTCCATTTTTCTACTGTAGATTTTAGCAGCTTGGTTAGCTGTCTGCTGCTTTACATTCTCTGCTCCAGCACATCATATAATTCATAGAATCATAGAACGGTTTGAGTTGGAAGGAATATTTAAAGGTTATCTAGTTCAAACCCTCCTGCCATGAGCAGGGACATCTTCAACTAGATCAGGTTGCTCAGAGCCCCGTCCAACCTGACCTGGAATGTTTCCAGGGATGGGGCATCCACCACCTCTCTGGGCAACCTGGGCCAGGGTTTCACCACCCTCAGTGTAAAAAATTTCTTCCTTATATCTGGTTCAAATCTACCCTCTTTTAGTTTGAAAACATTACACCTTGTCCTATCACAACAGGCCCTACTCAAAAGTCTGTCCTCATCTTTCTTATAAGTCGCCATTAAAAATTGAAAGGAATTCAGAAATCTTGTGCTTTTGGAAATAATTTTGTTATACTTCTGCTCCTCTTTTCCCTATATACAAAAGAATGCCAAGAAGCTTAGACCAATTAGGGAGTACTTGAGGAAAATAAGCAAACAAACTAACAAACAAACTTATTTCTGCATTGTCTTCCATAATTAGAATTATAAGATAAAGTTTACCTGTTTGCCTAGTGTTTAGCATTCTTTGCAGCTTCTTCATTTCACACGTTAAGAAAATATGGGACAAGGAACACAATTAATTAAAAGGATGAAATAAACTATTGAAGGAGGTTTGTCTGCTTTGGTGGCTTTACCTGAAGTTGAATATTCAAGCTGATATTTTAAACACCTATTACTGAGAACTCCTAGGACCTGTTGAATTTCTTAGCCCAGTGTGCACAGGTAGTTCAACTGTCTGCAGAACGAGTCTTAACATTGCTTACGTCTCTCATGGACACTGTATTTATCTGAATCTATAAAAACTGGCCACGTAATCAGGTCTCTCCCTAAGGAATTAGATCCCCAAATATAGATATCTAATCTTTTGAAAGAAACTTGTTCTCATTTGCTTAGTCTACCAAATGAATGAGATATAAAGATAAACTTTTACCTTTAGCTCACTGATTGAATTTTTAGTTAATAAATACTGAGCTAAAGCCACGTTCCTCAATTACTTGTCAAACTGGTTGTTGATTTGAATTTAATACTATATGAGGAACTGCTTAGTGAGTAAAGAAAACTTCCATACTAGCACAAATTTCCAGCATTATTGGCTAATTAAGGCTTTGTCTACACTGGCAGCTGGGGACTTTAGGCAATCTCATGCCCATATGCACTAACCATTTACATTGTAAATCTTTTGGCTTGGTCTTAAGTGACAGTCTTGCCTGATGCTGCAAAAAATGTTGGCATGAGGCTGATCTGACCCCTTCATACCATGTGCTTTGAAATTATCTGGGCACACAATCTGTAAGCACTATAAATCGATCTGTTGCAATCCCGCAAGTCCCTGTTTTTGATTTCTTGCAGTTCCTGCAAATCCTTTCTTTTCTTTTTGCCACCCATAAGTACAGACAATCTCAGAAAAAGGCAGACAATTCACAATAGATTACTAAAGGAGCTCAATTTCATACGGTATAAGGGAAACTGTGATTCATCTTAGCCCTTAGTGAGGTAATATGAAGCATCAGATGCGTGATTTATGGTTTTTGGGAATGGGGAGGAAGTTTAGAACCACTGTGGACGATTCAAAGTTGGTCATAAATATCAGATGAGATTTCCTTTGGACAACATCGTGAAGACAACATTTCAAGGTAGCTCATGACAGAGATGTAACATTAGCAGGATAAAATACACTTTACCTTGTAAACATGCTGCACTTTTTTATGCAGAGATTTTTCCAAGTCTTACATTTTGTGAAGATCTTGATTTTGTTACAGGAGGACCTAGGAACAAATTGGGCCTTTGGCTTATACGCATGTGCAATACATAGTGAAGAAAAATCTTTTCAAGACTAATAGTCTTGAAAACACAAGGAATGCTAGAATTTCTCAGACTACTCAGGAAGCAGTCTGCTCTTAGTGAGTCCAAATTTTTTTGCCACTCTTGATATTTTGTTCAGTGGTTAACAACAGTTTCAGTCCTTATTCTCTACATTTCCGCTCCTTTTTTCCTCCAGATTTTCAGCATTTCTCACCATCACCGGTGCTACTTATTCTTCTGATTAAAAGGATGAATGATGATTTATAATATCTGCCTTCTTGATCTCTTTCAGCTCCACAGCATAGTGCATACATATGTAGTACTACCCAGCATAAACCCCGCCTAAATTAGAAGACATCTTAGGTTTTTTGCATAAGACCTCCCTTTTCTTAGGCAGAAATAAAGGTGCTCACGGTGGGGGAGGTAGATATTTACATTAAGAGAATAGCATCCCTTTCAGAAGGGACCGAATTTCCAGCTGAGAGAGGGAAGCACGTAAGATAAGCAGACTGGATCTTCCTCTGCAGAGGCTGCAATGTGAGCGGCCTTAAAGGTGGAAAGGGAAAATTTCTGAACAGAAGAAAATGTCAGCTGAAAAATACTGACAGAGAAATTGCCTGCCAGCCTGGGAGCTGTGAGCCTGGGAACTAAGCCTTCAAACTAGAATCATCCTCGGAAAGTGCAGCTGACCTCTCTGAAGTATAGCTGGGGTACCCAGGAGCCAGAGACATCCTGAGATACCACTGATAAGCACAAGAAACTGTAACAGCAATTTATCATCTGAAAAAGTGGAAACAGTCTAGGAAAATAAAACCAATCTGAAAGAACCAAAGCTATCATCATCTATTGGTTGATATAGGTGAAAAATAGAAATTAACAGCATCTATTTGCTTCTCGAAGTAGTGATGTCCTATGCCCTCTTATGTCTCTATGACATAAAAAGGACTTAATTTTTATCCAAAATGGAGCTTCTGTCTCTGAGAACTTCCCAATTAGCATGTACTTTTCCTTTCCTAAAGAGGCTGATTTCTCTGCATGAACTTTCTATGAGATCTTGGATTCTCACCAAGGACATCTTGTCAACTCCAGACTCCGTGATACAGACCATCTTTGAAGTGAGACTCAGTCTGTTATCTTATTGGTGCCCCTTTGGGTCCACTTTTGGGATCAGGTCAGTTTGTCCTCCCTCCTCTGGGATGGTTTAGTCCCCCTCTGGGATCGGTTTCCCCTCACCTTTGGGATGGTTTGTTCCATTCTGAAATCTAATTCGCTCGATACCAGCATTATATATCCATATAATTAATCTTTCATAAGTATATCAGGTGTTATATTGTTGATAAGTTGCTTCGCTAATGATGTTTGTAGTAACCTCTAATAGTATATACCCACTTGGTTATTGCTGTTATTGGTTGTTGCAATACAATTGGTTGCTGCAATACAATTATTAACTGCTGCCACACTATTAACTGCTACTATTTTATTGACTGCTGATAGAATTTGTAATAGCTTGATATATATATATATATTTGCTCTATTAGTCATAGGTATACTTGCTAGTAGTGATTTTGTGGTAATATACTTGCTAATGGCGATTATTTGTGGTAATCTGTAATAAAGTAGAGAAATTTAGAGAATAAAAGCCTCTGTGCCTTTGTGCATTACGGAATCCTGTGAACCCAAGGTCACGATCTCCACACACCTGCAGGCCGGATGACCCTTTAGGCCGTGACAGGCTGACTTTGTGTCAAAGGGTGCAAAGAATTTCTTTCCCTGAAGTCAGACTCTTCAGCATTGAACAAGAGTGGCGGGCCAGATTCCACACAATTTCAGGAGTTCATTGTTATTGCTTCATAATACAATGAAATACATTAAAAATGAGCAGCCATGTCACTTCTGATACATGATTCGGTGGTCTGGAAGACACAGAATCACAGAATGGGTGATGTTGGAAGGCATCTCTGGAGATCATTGTGTCCAACCTTCCCTGCTCAAGCAGAGCCACCCAACCTGGTTTCCCAGCATCACGTCCAGATGGGTCTTGAATATCTCCATGGAGGGAGACACTCTCCAGGTCATAGTTCCTGTAGTACCTGGTGACAAGAATGAGTTGTCGAGACATTTCAACAAAAAAGGTTACAACCTTTTTTTTGCTTTCACCAGAAGAACACTGAAAATTGAGTCTGTGAGGCTTCTGGTATTAAAATATTTGAGAACCACTGCTCCAGGAACATGAGCAACATCTTTACCACAAATGCCATCATCAGAATAAACTGCAGCAGAGTCCTAAAATGCAATTAAACATTTAAGGAAAAGCATTTATTTAAACAGATATTTATTTGCATTTTCAGATCTTACATTATACCGATAGAGGTGGTAGCCTGGGACAGATGTTGGCCAGCAATACTGGAAGATTTCCAGGGCTGTAAGAAGTGTTTCTGGTGACCACATATTGGGTCTTCTCAAAAGGTTTCTAAGGAAATGCCACAGCTGTCTGAAGGGGTACCTCAAATTTCAAGTTCATACTTGTCCGAGGTAGATGAGATCCAGCAACTGGCTAGATGAGCACAGTTGGTAGACTCGTCTCTGAAATAGAAAAAACATTTTTGAATTCCCTGAACTGCTGCAAGTTTAATCACCTGGACAGTTCCTGTAAAACCGTATCACAAAAGACATATAATTAATGCATCAAGGAGTATGACTTTATTGAATGACTAATAACAAAACACGTAAATACAGGAAGGGATTGTCTTAATCTTGACTGTAAGTGTTGACTGTGGATCTTCATTTTGAAATGCTCCAGTCAAAGGTATCGTCTGACTTATCAGAGTTGAATACAAAATCTGAATTAATTTTGCCAGATTTCACCCCTGTAAGGAAAGTTAAAATACATGTGTGATACTGACTAGGCAAGTCTGCTTGTAAGTCTTTCAGCCCATCTGCACATGAATCCCATTGTTCCGGAATGTGTCATGATAGTTTCCATCAACTCCAAGTTTTACAGCTATCCAGCTAATCACAGAATCACAGAATCACAGGGGTTGGAAGGGACCTCTGGAGATCATCTAGTCCAACCCCTCTGCCAAAGCAGGGTCACCTACTCACAAATTACATAGGGCATGAGCCTACACATTGCAGTGCAATTCAAAGCCCAGCGCTTAAACTGTTGAAACAGGCCACAGCTGGAGCTCAGGCTGATCAACAGTCTCTAGACAATCCCAGGGTAAAGTTCAGGAGTTAGTGTGGACCAAGGGCCATCATCAACAGATAATTTAGGATCCAGCCATACCATTTGGAGTGTAACAGCTGTAGCTGAGCCCAATGACTTCGCCTTAGGTCAGAAGACAGGCCTAGCAACATTTACACCACTTGTATAGATGTAGTCCCAGCTGTAGAATGGAAGGACTATAGGCTGTCGCCTATATGGATAAGCCAAGCTGCTTCACCTTACAGTATAGTAAATCTGGGCTCCGTGTATCACACAGACAGTAGGGTTAAATGCTGAGGGAGGCTATATGGAGGTTAGTAGCAGTTTCTAGGCTAAATGAATAGTTCTTGATGGGTTTATACGCCACAGGCTGAATATTACTACTGCAAACCGTCCCAAAAATTTGAATAATTGTGGTCTCCCATAAAGGCCACAGCTGCGCCTGAATTGACTAAGGTGGAAAGTGTGGAAAGGCTCAAGGTGAAAATAAAATTCAGTGTTGGTTTATGTTTTGTTAGCAGTTATGAGACAACGAAAGGTCAGGACAAATTCCTTGAGCTGTCTCCATCATGACCTGCCACAGGACAAGAGTCCAAATGGCCTTTGTGACTCCCAAGCTTGGCATCCATGACTAGTTCTCCGTCCTTGCCAGTCTAAACGAAGGTTGTTGCTCTAGAATAAGAGGAAGTCATCATCCATAACACCTTAGGTTGATATATTGTTCTTGGCAAGCATCCATGGAAAATTTCCACATATCCTGATGAGATCTTCTTCCCACCGGCCCGTGAATCTGACATGAATTCAGATCTGACTTAAGGGGACACAGTGGGGTTGATACATTTCAGAAGATACTTCTCACAACTGTCATTTTGGGTCACTTCTTACATAATGTTTTTATTTCTTTCATTTTTTCTAACAAAAATACCAAAGCCATGTTTACAGTTCAGCAAAGAACTGAAACATGTACTCCAGTTCATTCTCATTCAGGACGAGGTGGGAAAATACGTTTAGCATTTTTATTCCTGCTCCTCTGATCATAACGAGCTTTGAATACATTCATTATCTTAAGCAATTTTTTAAATGCTGTTTTGAATATGAATCACTTTTCAAATAAGGGTCTGAATCATTAGAAGCTGTGGAGGCCCCATCCCCGGAGGTGTTCAAGGCCAGGTTGGATGGGGCTTTGAGCAATCTGGTCTCATAGGAGATGTCCTTGCCCATGGCAGGGGGGTGGAACTAGATGATCTTCAAGGTCTCTTCCAACCTAAACCATTCTATGATTCTATGATTCTATGATTATGGGCCCTCAGTCAAAGGGCGCATTGCTCAGATAAGAAAAAACAGAGGTATCTTTCTGTCCAAAATACGGAATAATTAGAACACCATGGCAACTGTCTCAGTCCTACAGCAGAAATAGTCCTATTGCACAAAATCCTATAAAGTAGAGGTGGAATGGTAAAATAAACATGTTGGTGGACGGTTCAACCTTTCTGTTGTGTATTTTGCATTTGCATCACAAAGCACTGGAAGAGCCAAACTGCCCAGCACTCGTAAGAGCTCAGTCCCCTGTGTAAAGATACAGACTCTAACCCAGTTTTCCACTGGAAAACCACATCATTGTCACCTTTGCTCATACACTACTGGGTACCACAGGCTTATGTAGACATAAGGATACGCTTATTTAAACACAAAATCCACTGAGTTCAGCTTCTGCAATTTTATGTGTTTAACAGATAAATGGCTTGACAGATACTGGGCTTTTGGTGTTTTTGCAGTTTCAGATTATTCAAAATGTCCAAGATAATCAAATGATACTAAGTTATTACCTAATATATTACAGCAGTAAAAGAAAAGTTCATAACATTGTCTCATTTGGAGCTGATACAGAAAAACATTTCTTGCCATCATTTTGGCAAGGAAGCAAACCTTTCTTTATGATGCTCATTTTTAAAAATTAAAATCAATGGACTTTGAATGAAAGGAGTGAGAATTCATCTACAAACACTCTAGGAAGACTGTAGAAATGAATGGTATCAAGATACGAAGTAATTTGAGATACTTGTCTTTCTTTTTACCTGTTTTGACATTATATCTTAAGCAATATCTGATCTCAACCAAGCTGAGAAACCTCTTGTGTCTTTGTCATACATGTTTTTGAGTGGTATAAGAAATATTTAGGTTTTTACCTGGCTGTTGCTGTAGACAGCAGTAGCATGCAATGTGAGCAATACAGTCAGAATACGAAGTTGACTCTGGGTTAATTTGCTTGGTGATATTACAGTAAATTAATTCAGCAGTCGCGGTACCATGGGTTTCAGGATCTGTGGAGCCTCATATATATTCTGAAGGTATTCTTTGTAATAGGTATTCTTTAGCTATTTAATTGTATCACACCTCTTGCAAGTTTCAGCTAATCCCTGCCATTTACTTAGGCACTATCTATCATTTAAAATCAAATACACTCTTACAATCATTTCACAATCAGTTCAGCCTGGCTTAACACAAAATGACTCCCAGCAACTCCCAAGGGAGTGTCATATTTAAATAATCCTGATGTTTAATGTCTGTTTTCATGGACAAATAAAAATGGATTAAAAGTAGCTTTACCCTTACTTTTTATAGGACTAAAAATAAATGAAGTCTTGCATTGTCCTTGGCAAACAAATTTCATCATACAGGACTGATGTGAGGGTTGCAGAACAAACAGAAACAATCCAGTCCTTGATGCTGGGTCCCTTCTGAGCTGGTGCCCGACAACATTATGGCAGATTTGCACAGCTTTGGTATGCACAAAAGTGTAGAAAATGGCTTTTAGCACTGAAAGCCACTCTGCCAGCTGGGAGCACAGCAGCTATCTTTGTGTTCTCTCTACTCCTATGTGTATATTATGGGATAGGGAGGTTTTGGCCATGTTGACTGCTTACTAGTTGAGGAATCTCTCGCTGTATGGGTCTTCCTAGCTAGCTTTGAGGAATTCACTTGCATTCTCCGGAGTTTAGGTCTCAGCAAAGGTTTCAGGCAATTTGTTCTATACTGGGCCTCAGTAATATTTAATAGTTTTGCAAATGCCAGCTGACAGAAGTTTAAGCACTCATGGTCAGGCACCGTCTGAAAAGCAGGTTGGGAAAATGGTGGGAATAAGCAATTAGATCGTTTAAAGATTTTAGCCTGAACATCAAATCATGTTCTCAGAACTTAATGTGGGACAGCTGTTTGCTACACTTCTTGTATCAGAAGAAGTCTAGGATGCAAGACTAGAGGGGACTTTCTGAGCTGTTAAGTCTAGTTCCCCTGATATTGCAGATAACTGAATTAGATAGTTTCTTTTCAATTCATAAAATGTCCTCTTAAAATAAGTTTATATTACTTGTCACTATAGGTTGTTTCCAAACTTTGGCCAAGCACTTTAAATTATTTACAGCTGCTGTTGGGTTGCTAAGGAAGTGTGTTAAACAGAACTACGGAATATATCACTCCTCAGTAACAAAAGTTGACTTGCTGCTAAACATGAATTATCTTCCAGCATAGACAATCAATATTATCTTTTTCTCTGGTACAGATAAGGATTCCTCACTGCAATTTACATCATACAAGCACTTAGGGTCTACAACCAGGAAGACCTCATTCTAACTGTCCTTCTCAGACAAGGGAAAGCAGGAAGGATAATAACAAAATTTTAGATATAAAAAAATTAGATAAAATCACATTCTTTTATTCTCATTTTAACCACTCCATGTTTGATCACATTTTTTTGAACCAGTAAAAGTAATTCAGAGACCTTGTGGTGCCATGGATCACAAGTTGAAAGCCATGTTAGAGTAAGGCAGCATATCTTAGCCAAAAATTAGTAATTTCAAAGCTTAGTCAGGGAGGCTTGTGGGTGAATCACATATTCTCTGCTTGTTCAGTTCAAAGGAACAGCATCCTTTATATACCCTTTCTCTTGAATGTACACAAGATACTACCTTGGAAGTAATAAATTAATAGCAAATTTTATGGGAACAATGAGATCATGAGACTGAGATCATGTGCACATAGTCTAAACAGAAGGTCAGTTTGTTGCATTTGTTCAGTCATGAGCACTCAGCATTTACCTTTTGAATTTAATGGCATGTTTTGAAGTTTTAATCTTGCAATTTAACAAGAGAAAGGAATAATGCAAATATTTGCATTTGTGCAGAGGTACTGATATCTAATATCCAGGGTAACCATAAAGATAGGAACCCCGCATAAAGTTTATGGCCTTATTCATTCATAATATTAATAGTGAAGGATGTTACTCAATCTACCTATCTGCCCTAGCCCTAACGAAAGGGACAATATATGCAGCATAATGAAGCATCATTCCAAAGCAAGTGGTTAGCTAGTCTATATTTTAAAAGAAGAGGTACCCTCTTTTGCGTCATGTGCTTCAATTTCATTTGCTTCAATAAGATCCCTAGAAATAAGTAAAAAATTCTAGTTTAGTTGTTCATTTGCAGTTATGTGACGGTGTGCTCCCCTCTCCCCAGGTGCCAACCTGATCTTTATCTCACGTAACCCTGACCAAGTGATAACTACCCGTGGTGGTCATGATGGGTGCATGTAGTCGTGATGGCGGCATCCGGGGCTCAACGTGGTTTTGGGGAGACAGATCACAACACAAGAGCCAAGGACTAACTTGAGCAATGCTGGTTCTGTATTCAATACACAAATATGGCTATAGGTCAACCATCTTATCCCCATAAGTAGTGAACAGCCCAAGAGCCCTTTGGTCTCTCCTGAACGGCAGTGGGCTGCACACCACGATCTCCCCTTGAGTAGGGACACCCTCAGGGTTACTCCTTGAGCTTCAGAGATTCCTTGCTGCAACAGGTCTTTGGTAAGTGACTAACAGCATGCTAAACTTTGAAATCTTAGCTAAGCGATATAAAGGATTGGTTGCACATATACAATCCTTTAGACATAAACTGTTGACCAAGTCTGGGACTGGGATTGCATCCAGCCACACCTCGGCTCCTCTCTGAGAAGGAGTTTAGAAAGCAAGGAGGTCCTCTCTGAAACCTTGACTCAACGGGAGGGTCTCCCTGACAGCTCTGTCTGACCCTGTGCCTCTGTGCAGTAAATAACCAAGTGTGCCTTGCTATCTCAAATCTTGTTAAAACGCTGTCGCATTTACCATCAAACTTTGTTAAATCCCTGTTTTACATCAATAAAGGTATTGCCGCTTCTCTCTATGAGTGAAGTGCATCGCTCCATCTGCGGCAAATTGGCATGGTTGGCAGGATGGCAAGTAGTATCACCAGTTCTTTACGGAGGCATGGAGTGAACCCGAGTCCCAGCTTCTCAGAATAATGGGCTTATGACAGTTGGCATAGTTGTGAAGTTGTTAAAGAGCAGCCAAAAGTAACTTGGGGCCACACAAAGGTCATGTTAAAACAACTGATTGGAGGAGCCCCGGCAATTCTTAAAAAGTCCATCTAGTTGCAAAATGAGATGAGATCAAGAAAGACACAGAGCACAATGAGGGAGTAGGTGATAATTCTCAAAATGCCCGTAAGCAAATCCCTACATGGGTAGAATTAATGCATGGCATTGTTAGCCACAGCCTTGACATGGGCTGGGATGATGTACCAGCTGAGAAACAAAATGTGAAGTCCCAGGAAGGAGATCACAAAGTTCAACTCCTTTGGTGCCAGTCCCCCTTTGGGAGAAATTGCAGGGCTTGAAACAAAATATGTAATGACCGGAAGGCAATTGAGTCTGCATGCCCAAAAAGCAGAGGCTTATCTGTAGATAAGTAATAATCACAGAATCACACAATCACAGGGGTTGGATGGGACCTCTGGAGATCATCTAGCCCAACCCTCCCTGCCACAGCAGGGACACCCACAGCAGGTTGCACAGGACGGCGTCCAGGAGGGTTTGGAATGTCTCCAGAGTCAGAGACTCCACCACCTCTCGGGACAGCCTGTTCCAGTGCTCTGCCACCCTCAAAGGAAAGAAATTCCTCCTCATGTTCAGATGGAACTTCCTACATTCAAGTTTGTGCCCATTACCTCTTGTCCCTGTCACTGGGCACTACTGCAAAAAGACTGGTCCCATCCTCCCGGCACCCTCCCTTGAAGTATTTGTAAGCATTGATGAGATCCCCCCTCAGCCTTCTCTTCTCCAGACTAAAAAGACCCAGATGCCTCAGCCTTTCCTCATAGGAAAGATGTTCCAGTCCCCTAATCATGTTGGTAGCCCTCTGCTGGACCCTCTCCAGCAGTTCCCTGTCCTTCTTGAACCGGGGAGCCCAGAACTGGACACAGGACTCCAGATGTGGCCTCACCAGGGCAGAGTAAAGGGGGAGAATAATGGCCCATGCGTTTTGATTACATTTGGTCCTTGAGGACAATTGGTGAAGTTTTAAGTTTCTTAATAGATATGGGAGCACAAATTTCAACACTAATAGAAGATGCTGATAAGCTGGGCTTGCAGTCTGGACAGCAAAGAGTTAAAATTACCAGTGCGAATGGAGCGACTGTTGTGTGCAGAACTGCCAAGGTCAGTTTATGGCTCCAGACCAAGAAGTGCATGGCAACTACTCGCTTTGTAATTAAAGATCATCATGAAAAAGTTTTAGGCTTTGATGTCTTAAACGGCTGAACCTGATGCCTACCAGACGGCAGTGTGTGGTCCTTCAGCTCAAACACCGACCCCAGCCCCGGTAGAAACCGGGATGCCGCAGTGCGGGTGCTGCACGCAGCCCCTGCGCTCCCTGAGTCAAAGATCACAAACGTACCGCAATATCCGATTTCTGCTGGGCATGAAACGGAATTTCTGAAGTCATAGCCGATTTGGAGAAATGACAAACTACCTCCAGGACACACTCCCCATACAACTCCCTTGCCTGGCCCATTCGGAAACCACTTGGGAGGTGGCGTTCAACAGTTAATGATCGGCCCCCAAATGCTGATACAGCCCCTCCAACAGCTGCTGTACCAAACATTGCAAACTTAACAGCTATTTTGCAAGCAGCTGCACAGCCGGCACTAGGTGTAAAAGGTATGTTCTTTATGGTTCCCTTGAAGGAAAAGCATAAAGAGAAGTTTGCTTTCACTTGGGAGGGAATACGACGTACCTTTAACGGACTCCCACAGGGGTGTAAACATTCACCCACAATTGCTCCTGCCGCCCTTGCTGAGCTGTTGCAGACGGTCTCACTCCCCAAAGATGTGAAACTGTACCAGTATAGAGATGATATTGTGATTGGAGGAACTTCCTCTGAGATGGTGGGGAAAGCAGCAGCAGCAGCAGCGTGGCAAGCATTAAAACATGCACAAAGTGAAATTCCACCCAGAAAATATCAGGGACCAAGTAAAAGAGTAAAGTTTTTAAGGTATTTGTTAGATGGCAGGCAGTGCTGTGATTCCTCCAGATACCTTAAGGAAAAAATAAAAAAGCTGCAAATGCCCCAATCAAGGAAGGAGTTCCAACAACTAACAGGAACTTCAGGATACTGGAGAAAGCATGTGCCTAGATTTTCTACCATTCCCCTTCCATTATACTCACTCTTATGGAAAGACAAATCCTGGGAGTGGAAATTAGAACAAAATGAGGTGGTGAAAACTCTAATTGAAGAATTTAAAGCACCTCAGTCACTGGGACCAGTGCACCCCGCGACCCTCTTGTAGTCAAATGGCGTTCTGCCAAACAGGCTACTTGCTATAACCTGTTCCAAACTGTCCCCAATAGGCCCAAAAGACCTTTATTGTTTAGGTCAACTGCATTTAAAGAAACAGAATAGAGCAATGATACTCTGAATGGGAAAAGGGTCTTTTATCTTTAGTCCGAGCAGTTAAACAAGTTGAGAAAATACATCAGAGACAACCTCTGCAAGCTAGAGGACCGTTTAATTTACTAGAAGCAACCCTAAAGGGAACTTCTCCCCCTGAAGGAGTTGCACAAAACCCCACTATCAGAAAATAGTGTGCCTACCTAACAGGAGTTGCAGAAAATACGTACTTAACTGAAGGGCATGCTAAGGTCTTCGAATTGCAGATGCCCATAAACACAGACCCTTTAGCATCACAACACCCTTCAACCTTCACCCATCCTGGACACACCGCCCCTCACTCAGGGTATGCCAACAGAAAACATTTGATTTATGGATGCTTAAGCAAAAAGAATCAACAGTAAATGGCAACATAAGGCCGTTGCATTAGATATTGCCACAGGCAAACAAGTAATAGAATTTTTTCTGTCTTTTTAACAGGGTAACCTGTTTGGACTCTCCCTGCCGAAACAAGTTCTCTGTGTTCTTTTACAGCACCCAGCAGGATGGCAAATGGAAATGCTGTGTTCATGTCACCATTCCAAACCCTGACAATGCTGCTTACACCCATTGTGGTTTTCTCCATTAACACTGGGGACTGACCAATGGCTCTGATCAGATACACCGCCTCAGTGGGAAAGAATTAATGAAAGGGACCACCAAGTGACTGTGGAGGCACTTGGTGCAGCCCAAAATAATGTATGTCTAGCTCTTAGTTGTATTCAAGCTCAATTGTGGATGCAGTCTATGGGAGCAGCAACTAAAAGAGAAAGCGAGGAGGACACCTTGCCCACTGAAGTTCAAAATGGAATCTGGGATAATGCAACTGAATTTGAAAGGGAATTCCAATGCTGGTGGTATTTAGTCAATTTTACTTATGACCCCAACAATTAATAGCATGCTAAACTTTGAAATCTTAGCTAAGCGATATAAAGGATTGGTTGCACATATACAATCCTTTAGACATAAACTGTTGACCAAGTCTGGGACTGGGATTGCATCCAGCCACACCTCGGCTCCTCTCTGAGAAGGAGTTTAGAAAGCAAGGAGGTCCTCTCTGAAACCTTGACTCAACGGGAGGGTCTCCCTGACAGCTCTGTCTGACCCTGTCCTCTGTGCAGTAAACAACCAAGTGTCCCTTGCCATCTTGAATCTTGTTAAAACACTGTCACATTTACCATCAAACTTTGTTAAATCCCTGTTTTACATCAATAAAGGTATTGCCGCTTCTCTCTATGAGTGAAGTGCATCACTCCATCCGTGACAAGTTATAAAAAGATTTGCAGAGGTTTGCCGTTGGAACATTATTATTTACAAATGGAATGTGACTAAAGTGCCATAGACTTTAAGTGTTCTTAGAATAATCAGATCCAGTGGTATTCAAGTGATCTTTTTTTTCCTAAGACATGTCTGAGGGACATGGTTTAGTGGTCACTTGGCAGTGAGGGTTAATGGTTGGACTTGATGATCTTAAATGTTTCTTCCAACCATAACGATTCTATGAATCCATGATGGTCGTTGTACCTAGAGTTTAAAATCAATGTTTACTTAACAAAAGTCTTCTTTCACAGAGCCTGGGACATTCAGGTGAGAAGATTCTGTTCTTTTTCTGTACTCAACGTAAGCTGTGGGTTTTCACCCTGTGTTTCCTGCTTTGAGGACAAATCCTTTATGCAAATCAAAGAAACTAGGATGTTGCACAGGATAACCTTGACCTTTATAGTAATTGCTCCACATACACTGCACGATTGCCATGTGTCAGTTCGTTCACTGGAAAAAACTCTCCTCCGTGTCATCTCAGTGATGATTTACAACCGGGTTTCTTGAAAGTGGGTGGTAGTAATCTCGTATTTGCATTTCCTTCCGGATGAACAGGGAGATGAAGCAAGGATGACAAAGTCTGAACCTAAGCCATGTCAAATGAATCTTCAGGGTAGCTAAAGTATCCTTTTCTCCCCTCTTCCTCCCGCCCCCAAGTTTTTGTTGCTGTAGAAGGCCAAAATATTTGATCTTTTCTTATTTTTATTCAGCCTGTTCTCTGATGTAAGGTGATATAAAATTCAGCTCCAAAATGGATAGATACAGCTTTTCCAGTACAGCTTATGTTAGTATACACTTTATCCCATAACCAAGGTACGTGTTTTCCTGTTGCTTGACTTCCTCCTTTCTTAGAGGTGATACAAGACACAGACATTTATCAGTCATATCATCTCTGACATTTCAGAAAACTACTGCCTGCTTACAGTATTAAAGTATTACCCCAGTGATTCGTGAAGGATTTCCTTTAGCTGGCACCGAATGCACTGAATGAGGATTATACAATATGTGACCTTTTCAATGCTTATAAATATTATACGTGCTTTTACAGAAGTCAGTCTCGACACTGTGTCAAAATATTTACTTACTTATTGTGGGTTTGGGCTTATAATGAGCTAAAGGATCCTGCCTCATTCATCCAAAGTAATTGAAGGCGTAATTGACTGAAAGTAATTTCTATCAGCCACCTGCATGAAGGAGCATTTGTTGAAATTGCCTTTTCCCTGTAAGCAATTATCAGATTTGTTACTGACAGTATCACATTGAGCTTCATTAGCCAACAGCTCCTGAATCCTGCAAAACTGAATGTGCTTAATTATAATGCCAGCTTACTATGCTTATTATTGCAAATGCATCCTAACCATAAAAATTAAACTTATTAATTGCAGCTTTATGGTTGAATGAAGCAATAGCTGAGCTGGATTTTTCTAGTTTGTGTTTGGCGTGGAGATTGTGTGGTTGGACAGGGAAACACTAAAATTATTGACAACTGAAGGGAGTTTCTGTCACCTTTCTAATATCGCTAAAGACTGAGATTTGACACTGCTGGTCGATGTGTGAGTTTATGTTGCAGCACTCTCACTACTAAACTGTAGTTTTGTGAGCAGTGGAACTACTGAAGCTGCAGATGGGATTTAGCCGGCAGATTAAGACATCTGTATTTAAGTGGCCACGTGTAGGTGTGCACTAGGTGTTCAAATCACATTGCAGTCAACAGAGCTCAGTCAATACAGGGACATCTACGGATGTTCAGCTGACCAAGGGTCTGAATAATTCCAAGATTAACATTGCCTTTTTTCTCGTTAGAGGCACAGTTTTCCATTTCTGTTCTCTATCTAGTCACTAATTTTAACGTAATTTCAGAAATGTAATACCTGCAATGAATTTGATGTCACTAAGCGACACAACACTAGGAAATCATTCTGAGCACTGGCACCTGGTTGCTGTGTTTCCCTGGGTCCTGGGCTGCTATTTACCTGGAACAATATAGAATCATAGAATCATCTAGGTTGGAAGGGACCTTTAAGATCATCGAGTACAACCGTTAACGTAACACTGCCAAAGCCACCGCTAAACCATGTCCCTGAGCACCATGTCTACCCGTCTTTTAAATACAGCTGGAGTCTCATGAGAGGGGAGTAGAGAGGCAGAATCACGTCCCTCGCCCTGCTGGCCATGCTGCTTTTGATGCAGCCCAGGATGCGGTTGGCTTTCTGGGCTGCACGTTGCCGGCTCGTGTTGAGCTTGTCATCCACCAACACCCCCAAGTCCTTCTCCTCAGAGCTGCTCTCCATCCATTCTCCGCTCAGCCTGCGTTTGCGCTTGGGATTGCCCTGACCCATGGGGAAGTCTGCATCTCGCTCTGTGCTCAGGTGAGGTCTGGTGTAGCTCCTGAAGCCTGCCTAGGAAATGTATGGGACAGTGCTCATGGATCCAAGCCCCAGCAGCTTCAGAGACCAGTCTAACACTTTAGACAAAAATCAAACTCCAGTGCAAAGCCATGTGCCCCAGCACCCTTGGATTCACTAGTACAGGCACAGCTTTTGAGAATGCGTTCATTCAGGCAGGTGTCACAGTCTGTCACTAACCCCCAGCACATGGAATGTAGTTTAAACGAGCACAGTACAACATGTAATGTCCACTGAAGTGGGACATGGTGTAGGTGGAGCTCTGAACCAAAACATTTGCTAAAGCTCTTAGGAAATGACCTTTGGCCTGAGGGCTTGTAATGAATCATCTTATTCTGTAACAAAATTTGCCACTTAAAAAAGTTCTGACTATTTTGGGAGGGATTAAAATGCTCTCAATTTATGTCCACACCACAAAGACATCCCAGCAGGAGTAGTGTGAGTTAACGCAGAACCTGAAGTGCTAAAGGGAAATTTCATGAATGCTCAAATTAACGTATCTGTGCCAGAAGGCACCAAACAGCACATACTTGCTGCCTCAAGTTGGCTCCAGTCTGAGGTTTCTTTATTACATGCCATTCCATGCCGTATAGAAGACCTTCTTTGCTCTGCTTTTCAGATCATTAATTGAATTCAACAATCCTATCTTTCAAGCAACATAGTTTTGAAGGTGAACCGTGAATTCTCTCTTGTAGTTGAGATTCAGCTTTATTTTTTTATTTGGTTACTAATCACAAATATATATATCTATATATATTTCTGAACTGATTTACAAAACAGATACAGAGACAGCCCCTTAAATCGATGGTGCTCTTTTTGAAGTACACAAGTAATGCAGAGTAAATCTCTTTGTTACTGTGTAACGGGACTTGATTCTGAGTTGCAAAGCTCGTTGTTCCTTTCGCATGTTCCCTGCTTATGGATCATTAAACAAATGATTCCTATCCCTAAAGTCTTTCTTACCTAATCCTGAAACTCCATAAAATAATTGATGAGAGCAGGCTAGAGGTCTAATGAGTTGTTCTTCTGGAGCTTTCTCACTTTCAGTTCCCAAAACTCTGCTTAGGGTCTTCATGCACATTGAAATAACTTTTTAATCTTGAAAAAAAAAACCAACCATAAAATCCCTTATGAAAAATCCTGTTGTAAGTCATAATGGACACCAAAAAGTGTTTAATTCAACTGTATTTAGTAATGCCTAAGAGTATTGCTTTGCTTACATTGCAAATATTACATTATTCTTCATGGGTATGGATTTGTTCGATAGAGGATCATCCCAAAATTAAATTCAATATCTTTAAAGCTATCTGCTGAAAGTTTGTTTTCAATCCTTAGCTAAGGCAACACAAATTCAACAACTCTTTTTCTTTTCTCATTTGGTTATTCACTAAATAATTGTTAGGTGTGGTTTGGTTATTTTTAAGTCAGGGGAACACATTTTATAGTGGAAATTGTCTCCAAGAAAAATTCTACAAAAAACCTGTTATATTTTTATTAGTTGAAGAAAGAATGAATGAAAAATCAATAAATTGATAGATGACTGATATCATCTATCTTGACTTCTATAAGGCCTTTGTCATGATCCCACACAACATTCTGGCTGTTACATTGGAGACATACGTGTTTGACCGATGAACTGAGAGCTGGATAAGGAGCTGGCTGGATGGCCACATCCAGAGCTAAAGTCAATGTCTCAATATTCAGGTGGAAACCAGTAACGAGTGTTGTCCCTCAAGGGTCTGTACTGTTTAATATCTTCATCAGCAACATAGTGGGATTGACTGCACCCTCAGTAAGTTCGCAGCTGACACCAAGCTGAGTGGCGCAGTTGCTTTGCTAGAGGAAAAGGATGCCATCCAGAGGGACCTTGACTGGTTGAGGAGTGGGCCTCTGCAGACCTCATGAAGTTCAACAAGGCCAACTGCAAAGGCCTGCACCTAGGTAGGGCAAATCCCCAATTTCAATACAGACTGAGGGATTCTGTCCCTGTACTCTGCTCTCATGAGATCCCACCTGCAGTACTGCATCCAGCTTTGGGGCCCACAGTGCAAGATAGATGTGGACCTGTTGGACTGGGTCCAGGGGAGGGCCATGAAAATCATCAGAGAGCTGGAGCACCTCTGCCATGAGGACAGGCTGAGAGAGTTGGGGCTGTTCAGCCTGGAGAAGAGAAGGTTCTGGGGACAACTTATTGCAGTCTTTCAGTACTTAAAGGGGGATTATAAGAAAGATAGAGACTTTTTATCAGACTCTATAATGCCAGGACAAGGGGCAATGGTTGTAAACTGAAAGAGGGTAGAGTTAGGCAAGACATAAGAAATAAATTTTTTACACTGAGGGTGGTGAGACACTGGCCCAGGTTGCCCAGAGAGGTGGTGGATGTCTCATCCCAGGAAACATTCCGGGTCAGGTTGGACAGGGCTCTGAGCAACCTAATCTAGTTGAAGATGCCCCTGCTCATTGCAGGGATCTTGGAACTAGATGATCTTTAAAGGTCCTTTTCAACCCAAACCATTCTATGTTTCTAAACTAAAAATGATGTAAACCCTTACGTTCAGGCAAAGAATCCGTATCA
This sequence comes from Burhinus oedicnemus, assembly GCA_008921705.1. Taxonomy (NCBI): domain Eukaryota; kingdom Metazoa; phylum Chordata; class Aves; order Charadriiformes; family Burhinidae; genus Burhinus; species Burhinus oedicnemus. The sequence continues at coordinate 811,757 of VFFE01007200.1, read as the reverse complement.
CTCATCCATTGATCAGTCAATCAGTGGATAAAGCTGTATAAATGCATACGGGTTCCCAAGGCTTTTTTATGTTTTTGAAAGGTAGTCAATATTTAGTGAGTAAGCAAAATTTCCCTCCCAATTTCTTTGTGCTTGGACTTCAAGAAATCATAAGAAATTTTCAGTACCAAAAAAGCAGTATCTGCTGTTGGTCATTAGCTGTAATAATCTTTTCTTGAGAATACTAATTAATTTCAGCTTGTGAAAATGAAAAAATGATTTAAATTTGATTTAAGCATAGTTAAAGGAAAGCAAAGCATGTAAGTATACCCTGAATTTGCAGATTCTAATTCAACACTACAGTCAGCGTTCCCTAGAGTCATTATCTGTCCATTATAGCAAATTATATTGAAGATAGGATTTAAGATGCTGGGCATTTTCTATGCAAGCCCCAAAAAAATATCTTCTAGCAAAACCCATGAGTTCAATTACAAAGCAGTTAATCACAATTTACATCAAATGACCTCAACAAAAACTCTCAGATTTATGTAAAGCTTCCAATAATTTTTAAAAGCTTTGATTAAGTTTATAAATGGGAACTAGAGTTTTGATCAGATGATAATGAACTCTCCTTAACTTCTAAAAATAGCCACGTATGTGTAGAGGAGAAATAGTAGTTGCAACTGGATACTAGACAAATAGAGGTTATAGTAATGTGTTAATTCTCTGTGAACTCCGGTCTCACTCAGCAGCAAATCCAACTTCTCTCTGTGCTTAAAACTGAAATTGGGTGTATTAAGTCTTTGGATCAAATAAATATGATAGAGAAATTATATTTGTTTTTATGGTAACTAAAGTAGAAAATATCAGATTCTTTCACAAAAGTCAAGGAGCAGAAAAAATCTTCTTTGTCTATTATTTTTCAAATGAAGACACAGTTTCAAAGAACCAATTTAACTAAAATAATACTTATAATAAAAATAATGTTTTCAATTTTTAATTTCCTTCAGAAATGTTGATAGAAAGAAGATCTATAGAGAAAATGAACTGTTAAGGTATTTTTATAAGATCCATCAGAAAAAGTAATTTTTACTTTCCAAAATGCTGAAGTAAAGATGATAAAGAGAAAATCAATGAAAGGTTTGTCTTATTTAATTTGCTTGGGGACACTCCATGTAGTCTTTGTTTATGGAACTTAAACATAGGATCTCTTTTTTTTATACTAGATTTGAAATCTCTCTGAAGAGCGGCAATAATTTTCCCAAATTGATTTTGCCAATATGACACACTTTAGATCAGAATTTCCCTCCCCAGAGATTAGTAAATGCCTTATTTCAGTCCCAGTCTGTTTGTTCTTTTCCTATTGAGAGTATTGTGTGTCAGTTGTGAATTATCTTTTTAATGTTGATTCCTCCTTGTACAGAGACAAAGAATATTTAACTTGTGTCAAGAAACAGATCATGTTTTCAACTATATGTTTCCATTTTTTAGCTTGCTTTTCCTTTTTAGGTGTATATTTATCTTAATGCAAGCAAGACAACCCATGACATGTGAATCTCAATGTATGTGATGAGTTTCATCCTAAGGTGCTGGTTTCCGAAGTGATATGTGAAGGTTAAAGAGATTTGCTTTGATTCATAAATATCATTATAAATCATATCAGGTATCCATGTGACGTTCTGCAAGGCCCAAGCCACCTAAGCCAGTGACACCATAAGATTATTCCTTAACGTATTTGCAGATCCTCTCATCATTTGCCTGGGTTTTCCTGCTTGAAGCACCAGCATGTTGTCTCAAAAGACACCATTCATGAACTCTTTGGAGGAAATGTTGCTTCATTCTGCCTACACACCCTGCATGCCATAATTCATCGTTGATGTTTTTGGACACTATTGCCGGGTGTGTCATTACTTACCGCATAAGCAAGGCTACCTATGGAGTCTCAGGTATGTGATCCAGAAGTAACATCCCATTACTTTACAGTATTGTTATGAGAAGAATGTTAGATCGCCTTAAAAATTTCTCATGTCAAAAATATGATTTAAATAAATAAAACGTGAGCTTCACAATTTTTTGTGGAGTCATATCTGTGTCATATGTTTATGTTTCTGATTTTGATGCTACAGGCAAAAATGAAACAACAATGGTAACTGGCTATTACTGCCAGATTATCTGTGTAAAAAGCGTAGACTTCATCAAAAGCATAGACATCATGACAGAAAAAAAGAGTGGCATAAAATTACTCAGAATGCAGCGGGACACAGCAACAGAACTTACGTCTTAAGTATTACTATATCATTCCTGTAAATATAAGTGTCTACATCTGAAGTAGTTACTTGGTTTCTCTTGAAAGTGAACAAGAAGAAGGCTGCATTTCAGTGACATGACTCATACTGGAGATTTTAGTATTTGCTGCAGGATGAGATGAACTGAAATCCGGAAACACCCATTTCCTCTTTTGACCGCAATAGGGAGACTAGTAGGCTTTCAAAGGGATTTTCGCTTCATTGTTTGCCAGAACTGGAGGAACTGTGCCTTCAGAGCTTACTTCAATGGCCTGCTAACCAAGCAAATATCTTGAAGAGTAGTATCTAAGTAGAGAACAATTATTCTCTTGTGTTTGCATCTGGATCACCTAGGAAAAGGGCAAAACATTAAAGAAAAAGTTGTTTTTTATCTATGATAGAAATGTCATTGAACACCAGTCTACTAACTATAAATTAAATATATTCATAAGTATGCCTGTATATACATACTTAAGTATATACACATACATGCAGTTTGTTTTTTCCTCTTTACTGACATTTTAAAAAGGAATTTTTGTCTTTTTAAACTAAAAATTGTTATTTCAAATGTTACTTTTCTCACAAAATTTAACAACAAAAGTTGACAAAAAAACCCAAAAAAACATTTTCAAGAGTATTATTGAAAAGGTTCTTCTTCCCTTCCAGGTTGACCATCATCCTTAATTGCCTAAATGTGGAGAATAGCTCCGCCCCAAACCTGGTTGGTTTTTTGTTTGTTTTTTTTTGAAATGGGCACAGCTCACTGCAATGTTATGTGCAGCAAAAAGACATACACCCTCATGGCAAGAAACTTTTTCCTGATATGGGTAATTTCTAAATGAACAAGTGCCATGATTTAGGCACTCCAGCTAGGAATAAAGAAAATTCACTAAAAAATTGCTATACCAGTATACTCTACAACTGCCAGTGTCACTGCTTATGGAAAACAAGGAAACCAAATTTAAAAGGAGATATCATCATTGGTTTCAGTAATGGGTTGCTCCTAAGACACAGGAAAAGGTACAAAATAGTAACAGTGAATAAATTAGCAGTGTAGTCACTGAGGTGGAAAAGGAACATCAAATATTCTGGCTGACATCTTTGCTTGATAAGATGAACGAGCTGCGGAAGGATTGACTCAAAGGAAGAATTCTGAAGTCATATAGTCCAACCTCTGATTAATTGTGGAATTGAGCAGCGTTTTTCTCAATGAGAAAAATCAGTCTCTGACCCAACTCTTGGAGTTCCTGACTTTAATAAGGTTCTTAAAAGGCATTAATAAGGGATGACTTCTGTCTAAAAAGTAATTTACTTAGTAAGATAATGATATTACACTTTTCCTACTTCTATATATACAGAAATACCATCAACATATTTGATATCTGAAGATCTTCAAAGATATTTAATGTTGTCATTTTATCTAGGAAACCAATTATGGTAGAAACCAAGATTTGATAACCAGAATAGTAATGCTGGGAGTTGGACTAGATGACTTTTAAAGGTCTCTTTCCAACCCAAAGCACACTATGATTCTGTGTTTAAAACTAACAGCCTCTACTACCTGGATAAGAGTGTTCAAACCTTCAAGGAATTCATAAAAATGTTTTTATTCTGGTCTTTGTTTTTCTCTGAACTCAGTGATGAGCATGCTTTCAAGCTTTGATTGGTCAATGACTTTGAGAGAGAAATACATAAAATGTGTCTATTTTTAAGTACAAACTTGGTGTCTAGAATGTCAGTGCAAGGAAAATGGAGTCTGTCCTTGCTTAATCACCTAAGAAAATTGTTTGGATAAAGCTCTGTGCTTGCAGACAGTTATGTAATAAAGCTAGGAGGTGTTTTAATGGATTGGTCCATTATAACATATTGGTCCATATGGACCATAGATAACAAAGTGCCATCTGTGTTTTAAAAGGAGTAAGTGGGTGTTGGCACACGCTTTGTTTAATTGTGAAAATACTTTGCAAATATAAAGTGGAGCTTACATGGAATTAGGTGTCATATTTTAAAAGTTCAGTTCTCCAGCTCCCCTAGTTAACTATACCGTCATTTCAGAGCTGTAGCTGCCTCTGTTTTGCAACAATAAAGTTCTTCAGAGCTTGGTACATCATAAATTTTTACAAATGAGCACATAAGCATTCGTTTCCTGCCTAAGTTAAGCTTTGACTCACAAAGATGACGTTCCCTTGCTTGCATCATTTGAGGAAGCAGGCCTCGTTGGCATCCTCTGAACGTGTCTTATGTGTATCACAGAGACTGGACTCCACAGCGAAGCCTGGCTGCTGTTTTGATGTAATAAAGTGAAACATCAACAACAGAAGCTCCTGGGTGCAGCTGGCAATGTTCCACTTCCCCATGATACTTCAGTGGCTAAAACATGTACGAAAAGATGTGGAAGGAAAGGGCTGAGGTTTTTTTTCTTCCTAAATGGAAGTTCAAATGTTTGGTCTTCTCAAGCAAGACCCCAACATGAACAACTTTCCACTTTCAACTTCTCATTTCATTTCCATCCCTACATCCCTTTAGAAACCTGTCCCTTGTTGCTTGCTCAGTGCCTGGCTGCAGTGAAAGGGATTCAACACCGCAGTGAGGACGAATAAATTAATATCAACAAAGTGCTCAACAGAGTGATGACGGACGTTAGAAAAGAAACTGAAATATGGATCATTAACCAGGGCTTCCCATTTAATTGTAAAGTTTGGTTAATCTTTAACAATCTCCTCCTTTCTGGAAGAGGTGCTCTGTTGATGTCATTTTAACTTTTACCTCCATGTAGCCATATTATACTATATACCTGTACACTATAGAGGGTTAGTTGGTGACAACTAGTAGAATTAAATCAAACATTTCTTCAGCATTACATAGCACAGTGAAGTCTGGTTGAATGGTTGTTGGAGTTAAATTAATCCAGAACAAGTAAACCTCTATAAAACCTAAGCAATAACATTTATCTTAATAAAACCTGAACATTAATAGTACAATCATGAATAAATTTAAGATTAAATGAAAATGAAAATCCTCATATTCTGTCACTTTGGTGATATTTCTCCCATCTCCCATTTTCCTCCCATTTTAAAATATCTGTGCGACAGCTTAATTTTGACTCATATTTTTTGAGCGTATCGTAGCTATCTCCCTGGCATAGGGGCTGAGAACTAACAACTGGAGAGTCATTTAGGCCAGGATCTATTTCCTCTAACTTTAGACATGTACTGTATAGATGTCTTTAATTAATTTCTTCGTTTAGACTCCCTTTACAGTCAGGGAGAGAAAGCTTATGATCGCAACTCATCTTATCCTAACTGACTGTTAAATAATGGTGAGATAAATCATATTATATGTATCTATATATTTCCATGGACTACAAACTGACCATGCAGTGGTTTCAGACATAGCCAATTGGATTGTCAATATCTAAACCCTGGGAATGTGAATCTGACCATCTATGCCATCTCCTAAGGGTAGCTTGAAGACTGGACTTGCCCATCTTTGATATCACAGCCCTCTGCGTGCAGCCTTAGTCACTTCCAGAGCTGATGGACACACTGCCAGAGGAACAGCCACGTTCACAAAAGTCGTGTGGGATGTGGAGCACACCTTGTTTACGGCATCTCCAGAGGGTGCTCTGTCAGAGGATTATGGCAATAACCTTTATCCCAGAGGAATGGAAACAATGGTTGTGCTTGTGCTTTCCTTTATTTTGTTTTTCCACCAGGGAGGCTGCTTACAATACCTCCAAAGCTGTTCACTATTAGGGCTCAGAGGGGAGGCTACTTTTTTTAAAAGATAGTTTATCTAGAAGCAAGAGCAACACCAGGGAAGATGGCCCTGTGTGAAAGAGCACTGCAGAATATTGTGCAAGCAGAGACACTTCTCTATTTTCTGTCCCCTTACAGGCGTAATATGGAATTACTCTTCCAAATTGGAACAAGGAAAAGATACAATGCAGATTAGATGATAAATGTCATCTGGAGTAAAGTTCTTCCAGTTTCGCCTATTGAAGCAATTGAATTTTTGGTGAAATAATGAACTATTACTTTAACTGGAGAGATAAAGCATGTGAAGCAGCGTTATTGTATTCCTCGGCAGCTGCAGAAGACTTTGCTGTTCTGTGGAAAAACAGAACTGTTTCTTTTGTACTCAGTCAGTCTGTGTCATCATTTGAAGTCATGTATCTAACTTCTGAGTATTTTGTCTACTTATAATTCACTTATAATAAAACACATTAAAATAGAAAAGATTTTAACATCCCTAAAAATCCTGTTTCTCATCTGTAGCTGCATATTTGACTGTCAGAAAACACTTATCTAGCTTACATACCGAACTTTAAGAAAGGAGCTGTGATGAATATACACTGTAAATTTATCTTTGGGGTGCAGGGCTGCCATTAGCTCTAGTGTCTCTCCACAAGATCCACTGATTTTGTGAATCTCACCCTTAAGTGACACTTGTATTGTATGTCGGTGTGGGTAACTAATTTAAAATTGGAAAGTCTTCTCTAGAGAAGGAAGCTTAAAATTAGGTTCTGCAAAATCTCAAGATCCTCTATGCATTTAGCCCTTTAGTCCAAAGTCCTGATTTTGAGGAGGCATTAGAATGGCTTTTGACAATCTGTCATTTCTGCATATGAGAATAACTATAGAAAGCAAATAAAACAGAAAATAAAGAAATAGATAAAAGCATACACATCCATTGTGTGAGACTGTGGATAAAGATATTTTGTCATTGTAGGACATTATTATTTCTTCAGATCTGGTAAATAAGACCTTACACCAGTAAGATCTGCAAATCCAGCCCATGAAGAAGGGCAGAAATTTCAAAAATATCTGGCAACTGCACCCATGTTGCCTGTTCCTAAAAGAAAGTGAGAAATGTATAGCAGAATGTTGACCCTCGCTATAATTTCATTGCATATCTTTAAACTCTCAATGAGGAAATTAAAATCCATGGCTTGTTCAAAGGATTTATAATGACACACTCTGTGGACCACTGATCATTCCTCCTACTACAAAACTATGACCTTTCAACTTGTTGTGAACCTGGGAAATATTGCAGCTAATATTAAGCTGGTAGTCAGTCTAATTATCAGATAATGTAGTGATTGAAAATGAAAGTTAGAGAATGACCAATACATGCTCACTGAGGACTTAAAAGCATTAGAACTAAGAAGTTGGATAACCGTAAGGGGGTTTGTATTTAGCTTTTAAACTTGCCAAGTTCCTTGCCTGTGCTTGATTGCACTTCTTCAAAATAACACAAGATTTTAAATACAGCAGAGGTGTGAAGATAAGATTCCTGGTTTCCTCCATTTCTCACTAATTGTGCACTGAAGTTATCACAGAATCACAGGGCCTGGAAGGACCCCTGGAGATCATCTAGTCCAACCCCCCTGCCAGAGCAGGGTCACCCACAGCAGGTTGCACAGGATGGCGTCCAGGTGGGTTTGGAATGTCTCCAGCGTCGGAGACTCCACCACCTCTCTGGGCAGCCTCTTCCAGTGCTCTGCCACCCTCAAAGGAAAGAAGTTCCTCCTCATGTTTAGATGGAACTTCCTACGTTCAAGTTTGTGCCCGTTACCTCTTGTCCTATCACTGGGCACCACTGCAAAAAGACTGGTCCCATCCTCCTGGCACCCTCCCTTTAAGTATTTTTAAGCATTGAAGAGATCCCCTCTGAGTCTTCTCTTCTCCAGACTACAAAGACCCAAGTCCCTCAGCCTTTCAATCACTTGCAGTGATTTCTCACTTACAGTAATTTAAATTTACTTTCAGTTTTAGTTCAGTGTTCAGAAAAGAGCTACTATAGAATGGCTGCAGTATCACTGCAAAATAACTTTTTCCTGGGGCACAACTCATTCTTTTCTCTGTATTCCTCTGTCCAGCTGTAGAAAATACATCTAGAACACTGAAAACAAAGAGTTCCTTCTAAAGGGGACTGAGAAAACCGTGATTTTCCCAGGTCAAAAGTGAAGGATTCAGATCTCCTGAACCCCTGCCAGGCAACAGTGAAGTCTCACTGATACACATCCTTAGACCAACTACATTTTCTTCCAAACCAAAATCAGTCCCTTTTTCAATGAAGTGAACATATAAGTCCACACTCAACGATCTGGGTTTTATCATAAAGAGAAATGTCAAACAGCTGTAGAAGCCATTTTAAATTAATTCTCTTACTACTCAGTACTTAATTAGAAAGGAAAGACAAGTCTTCAAGCAGTATCGGTCTCTACCATGTAGGCTATATCATGCACCCCACTGTGCATGCACACATACAAATACAGATGTTCATCAACACTTGCATTCGCTTGAAATAGTGCGTTTGCAACTGTTAGTGATTTCTCTAAGGCTGTTGTGGCATCTTAAATCTTTTTCTGTGCCTTGTAGCAGAGCTGGTTTGAGATGTCTTAGGTAAAATTGCATTTTGCGATGGTGACAGAAGAACTGTGAAGGCTTTTATGGAGATAAATGTGATGATGAGGGCTTAGGGATGAGAACAAGAAGGGCTGATGAAGATTTGAAGAGCAGTGAATGATTTCAGGAAGTTTTTCCTGGAAGAATACTACCTTTCCCTCTTTCTTTAAAGATCATCTAGCTCCAACCTACCTGCTATGGACAGGGGCACTTTTCACTAGATCAAGTTGCCAAAGGCCCCTCCAACCTAACCCTGAACACTTCCAATAATGGGGCACCCACAACTTCTCTGGGCAACCTGTTCCAGTGTCTCACCACCCTCATTGTAAAAAATGTCTTTTTCATATCTATTCTAACTCTACCCTCTTTCAGTTTAAAACCATTTCCCCTTGTTCTGTCATTACAGGTCCTGATAAAAAGTCTTGCTCCACCTTTCTTATAAAAGGTCCCACATAAAAGAACCTCTGGACCCACTCTAACAGGTCCATGTCTTTCCCCTACTGGGAGACCCAGTGCTGGACGCAGCACTGCAGGTGAGGTCTCACGAGAGCGGAGTAGAGAGGGAGCATCACCTCTCTCGTCCTGCTGGCTACCCTTCTTGTTATGGAGCCCAGGAGGTGATTGGCTATGATTAACTTCCTGGGACTCTTGGGCTCCCATCACTCCAGTGAAGAGTGGTAAGGGATCTCCTTAGGGCAATGGAATGGGGAAGAGGGGTTGTAGGCAGAGCCTGGAGCAACCCTGGGAAGCTGGGCTCAGGGCAGGAGAAGGCATGGGAAAGGGAATGGCAGTGCTGAGAGGGACTCTTCCCCCTTCTGCACTACTGGCCACCACTCAGAAACAGATTTATCTCAGCGGCAAGAGCAGCGAGGTTGCTTGTGTCAAGCTGTGCAGGCAGGAGACAGAGTCTAGCATTTCAGATGGTGCAGCCTGCTCAAACAACAAGGCCTTGTAACCCCTCGTATAGGAAAGGTACTACAACTATTTTGTTGTTCCAGCTGACCACTTTTCAAGGTAAATCCTTACTTTGCCAGCTATGAAAGTCACTCCTCAAGAATTCTGTTAGGATAAAATCCAAGCCATAGAAACATGTCTCCAGTCATTTGCTCTACTGTAATGCAGCAGAAAGGGAAGGTGACATTTGGCTCAGAGTTCAAATTCTACTTTTTTTCTCCATAATCTCTACCTCCAAACAGTTCAGGAGGCTGAAAACCTGCTTGAACCTGATGAACTTGAAAATCTACTGCAGTTCAGCTGTTAGTCACTGGGATTTGATCAGTTGCATAACAAGAAAAAAATTACCCCATGAAGTTTCACTGTGTTCAGGGTCACAGCGTGGAACTGACGGCAAACATTGCTCCAGGCTCCTGGTCTGACCTGGTGAAACAGGTGAGCTCAGCCTTGTAACTGTCCTCTGAGGTGAATCTTGCCAACAATAAAAATCTGGGCAAAGGGGAAACATGGTTGTGTTAGATTTTTCCCATTGTGCCTCAAAGTGTGAGACATGGAAAACTTAGAATGTGGAACAACAGGAGACAAGTAAGACCAGAAGGTCACTCCTGTAGCTCAGCCAAAGTTAAAAACAAACAAAGAAGTCAACATCTGGAACTACTTCATATCTGATTTTTTTAGACGCAGGAAGCCGAGTTCCTAGGCCCAGTAAGTCACATGCCAAAACACTCACATATCCAGCTTTATATCAAGGGATGAAGATATGGATGTGTAGCCAGATACCTGGACAATTTGGTAGTAGTAGCTTCAGCAGTTTCCACCAGTTCATTTGCTTTCACAAGAGCCAGATTACCCAGCAGTTGCTCAGCGAGCACAAACCTATGGTTGGTTTTGTGATGTCTTCATCATTCAGTGCTGCTCTAGGATACCTTGCAAACTGCTCAGGAGCCATAGGATAACAAATCAGGCAGAAGATGGGTTTCTCTTAAAAAGGTCTCAAAAGATCTGTTGTAACACCCGTGTTTCAAACTTCATCTGTCCATAGATGTCTTCAAGCTTCAGTCCACCTTCTTGCCTGACCATGCATCTCTGGCCACTGAAAACCAGAATACAATTATCTGACGTTGAAAATAGAAGTTGTGAAAGCAGAATTGAAATTAACAGCTTAAATAACAAACAAACATAAACAAAGGCTCAAGGTCCAGTGTTGAAAGCCCTATTCATTATTGTCTACATCATACTAAAGATATTTAGTGCTTGATTCAAATTCTGCCAGTCATAGAATCATAGAATAGATTTGGTTGGGAACGACCTTTAAGATCGAGTCCAACCATCATCCTCACACTGCCAAAACCACCACTAAACCATGTCCCTCAGCATCACATCTGCCTGTCTTTGAAATACCTCCAGGGATGGTGATTCCACCACTTCCCTGGGCAGCCTCTTCCAATGTTTGATAATCCTTTCAGTGAATAAATTTTTCCTAATATCCAATATAAACCTCCTCTGGCACAACTTGAGGACATTTCCTCTCGGCCTATTGCACGTTATTTGGGAGAAGAGATCAACCCCCACCTCGCTACAACCTCCTTTCAGGTAATTGTAGAGAGCGAGAAGGTCTCTCCTCAGCCTCCTCTTCTCCAGGCTAAACAACCCCAGTTCTCTCAGCTGCTCCTCATAGGACTTGTGCTCTAGATCCTTCACCAGCTTTGTTGCTCTTCTTTGGACATGCTCCAGCACCTCAACGTCTTTCTTGTAGTGAGGGGCCCAAAACCAAACACAGTATTCGGGGTGGAGCCTTACCAGTGCTGAGTACAGGGGGACAATCGCTGCCCTAGTCCTGCTGGCCACAATATTTCTGATACAGTCCAGGATGCTGTTGGCCTTCTTGGCCCCCTGAGCACACTGCTGGCTGTCAACCAACACTTCCAGGTCCTTTTCCACCAGACAGCTTTCCAGCCACTCTTCTCCAAGCCTGTAGCACTGCATGGGATTGTTGTGACTGAAGTGCAGGACCCATGACCTGGCCTTCTTGAACTTCCTACCATTGGCCTCAGACCATCGATCCAGCCTGTCCAGATCCGTCTGTAAAGCCTCCCTACCCTCAAGCAGATCAACACTCCTGCCCAGCTTGGTGTCGTCTGCAAACCTACTCATCCAGATCATTGTTAAAGACATTAAAGAGAACAGGCCCCAATACCAAGCCCTGGGGAACACCACTTGTGACTGGCCGCCAGCTGGATTTAACTCCATTCACCACTACTCTTTGTGCCCAGCCATCCAGACAGTTTTTCACACAGCAAAGGCTATGCCTGTCCAAACCATGAGCAGCCAGGAGAACACTGGGGGAAATCACGTCAAAAGCTTCACTAAAGTCTAGGTAGACACCATCCACTGCCTTTCTCTCGTCCACTAAGCGGGTCACCTTGTCGCAGAAGGTGATGCCTTTCATAAACCCTTGCTGACTGGGCCTGATCACCTGGTTGTCCTTTATGTGCCGTGTGATGGTGCTCAAGATGATCTGCTCCATAACCTTCCCTGGCACTGAGGTCAGGCTGACAGGCCTATAGTTCCCCAGATCCAACCCTCCTTGTAGATAGACATCACATTTGCTAACCTCCAGTCCACCGGGACCTCCCCGGTTAGCCAGAACTGCTGAGAAATGATGGAAAGTGTCTTGGTAAGCACACCTGCTGGCTCTCTCAGTACCCTTGGGTGGATCCCATCCAGCCCCATAGACTTGTGTGTGTCTAAGTGATATAGCAGGTCACTCACCATTTCCCCTTGGATTACGGGGGCTTCATTCTGCTGCCCATCCATGTCATCCAGCTCAGAGGACCAGGTACCCAGAGAACAACTGGTCTTACTGTTAAAGACTGAGGCACAGAAGGCATTATCTCAGCCTTTTCCTCATCCTTTCTCACTGTGTTTCCCCCCACATCCAATAAAGGATGGAGATTCTCCTTAGCACTCCTTTTGTTGCTAATGTATTTATAGAAATATTTTTTATTGTCTTTTATGGCAGTAGCCAGATTAAGTTTGTCTTCGGCCCTTCTTATTTTCTCCCTGTGTAACCTCACAGCACCTTTGTAGTCCTCCTGAGTGGCCTGCCTCTTCTTCCAAAGGTCATAAACTCTCCTTTTTTTTCCTGAGTTCCAGCCAAAGCTCCAGGTTTAGCCAGGCCAGTCGTCTTCTCTGTCAGCTTGTCCTTCAGCATATGGAGATGGCCTGCACCTGTGCTTTTAAGGTGTCGCAGATGGAGCAATGCACTTCACTCATAGAGAGAAGCAGCGATATGTTTATTGATAAAAAAACAATGATTTAATAAAATTGATAATAGATGCAACAGTTTAACATGATTCAAGATGACAAGGCACGCTTGGTTATTTACTGCACAGAGGACAGGGTCAGACAGAGCTGTCAGGGAGACCCTCCCGTTGAGTCAACGTTTCAGGAACGACTCCCTTGCTTTCTAAACTCCTTCTCAGAGAGGAGTCGAGGTACGGCTGGATCCAGTCCTACTCCCAGACTTAGTCAACAGTTTACATCTAAAGGATTATATGTGTGTAAAAAATCCTTTATATCACTTAGGTAAAATTTCAAAGTTCAGCATGCTTTTAGTCACTTACCAAAGACCTGTTGTGGCAAGGAATCTCTCAACTTCGAGGAGTAACTTTGAGCAGCATCCTGACTCAAGGGGAGATCCTGGCTTACAGCCCGCTGCCGTTCAGGAGAGCTCAAAGGGCTCTTGGGCTGTGCATTATTTATGGGGGTAAGATGATTGACCTATAGTCATATTTGCATATTGACCACAGAACCAGCATTGCTCAGGTTAGCTCTTGGCTCTTGTGTTGTTATCTGTCTCCCCAAAACCATGCTGAGCCCTGGGTGCTGCCATCATGACTGCAAGCACCCATCATGACCACCACAGGTGGTTATTGCTTAGGCAGGCTTAACGGAGATAAAGATCAGTTGGTGCCTGGAGGTGGGGGGAGGGAAGCACACTGTCACATAAGGTTTCCTTCTTGAAAAATGTTCAGCTTTCCTGGACTCCTTTGCCCTTCAGGACTGCCTCCCAAGGTACTCTATCAACCAGTCTCCTAAATAGACCAAAGTCTAGCCTCTGTAGGATCGAGGTATCAGCTCTGCTGAGCCTCCTCCTTACTTCTCCAAGAATCAAAAACTCTGTCATTTTATGATCACTATGCCCAAGACAGCCTCCAGCTGTCACATAACCCACAAGTCCTTCTCTGTCCACAAAGAGCAGGTCCAGCGGGACGCCCTCTCTAGTTGACTCACTCACCTCAACACGCTCCAGGAACCTACTAGACTGTTCCCTCTCAGCTGTGTTGTATTCCCAGCAGACATCTGGTAAGTTGAAGTCCTCCACAAGAACAAGATCTAGCTATTGTGAGACTTCTCCCAGCTGCTTATAAAGTATTTTGTCTGCCTCTTCATCCAGGTTGGGTGGTCTATAACAGACTCCCACCATGATGTCTGCCTTGTTGGCCTTCCCCCTGATTCTTACCCATAAACACCCAATCCTATTGTCACCATCATTAAGTTCTAGACAATCAAAACTCTCCCTAACATACAGGGTTACTCCACTGCCTCTCCTTCCTGGCCTATTCCTTCTGAAGAGTTTATAGCCATCTGATGCAGCATTCCAGTTGCGTGAGTCATCCCACCATGTTTCTGTGATGGCAACTATATCATAGTTTTTCTGCTGCGCAATAGCTTCCAGCTCCTCCTGTTTGCTGCCCATGCTGTGTGCATTGGTGTAGATGCACTTCAGCTGGGCTATTGATGCCACCACCTTTTCTAGGGAGAAGCCCTAATTCCTACATGACCATTCTCAGGCTCTTACATGGTTTCTAACATATCAATAACCCTTGCATATTTGCTGCCTTATGGATCTCCATCCCTTACCTAAACTGAGGTGGCAGACCGCAGGACCTCGCTATCACACTGTCCCTCAAACGTTGGCATACCGCCCCCAGGCTTGTCTCTAGCAAGCCTAGTTTTATCCCTTTCCCCTTTCATATCTTGTTTAAAGCTCTTTCAATGAGCCCTGCCAACTCCTGTGCAAAAATCCTTTTCCCTCTTTGAGGTAGGTGTACCCCATCCGTTGCCAGCAGGCCTGGTGTCGCGTAAACAAACCCATGATCAAAAACCGCAAGATTCTGCTGGTGACACCAGGCTTGGAGCCAGGTATTGATCTGTTGGGTCCTCCTGTTTCTTCCCTCATCATTCCCCATAACTGGAAGGATAGAGGAGCGCACTACTCGTGCTCTGGATCATTTAACCAGTCATCCCAAGGCCCTGAAGTCTCTCTTGATTACCCTCAGACTTCTTGTTGCAACTTCGTCGCCGCCTACCTGAAAAATCAATAACAGATAGTAATCTGAGGGCTGTAGCAGGGTAGGAAGCTTTCTCTTCACGTCTTTAACCTGGGCCCCAGGGAGGTAGCAGAGTTCCCTAAGAAGTGGGTCCAGTCTGCACATCAGGCCTTCTGTTCCCTTCAGAAGGGAGTCTCCTATGACAATGACCCATCTTTTTTTCCTTATGGAAGCAGTTTTGATGCAGGGCGTAGGCCAACTTCACCTTGGCTAGATGAACCATCGTCCTCGTTATTGTTCAGTTCCACTTGCAGAGCCTCGTACCTATTATGCAAGGGCACCTGGGAAAGTGGGTGTGTCATGGAGGAGACGCTCCTGGGCAGGAACTTGTCACCATTGCCCCCTATTCCTTAACTCATTGGGCTCAGCCAGGAGGAGACAGGATAGGGAATTCTCTGTATCACGCGTCCTGTCCACCTGACGTGCCTGTCCCAGGGAAGGTAAAGTGCAGTTCCGGTCATCTATCTCTCGCTCGCTCTCCCTGATGCTCCTCAACCTATTCACCTCCTCCCAGAGCTCTGTCACTAGAAGTCATCAGTGTCATCAAAGACTCATTTCTGTCTTCATGAAAAGTGTAAAGGCTAAGACCTCTGATACGCAGACACCCTGGATAGAGCGTTTGAAAAACCATGAGGTTTTTACACTCTTTCAATTCACTTTTTTGGACACTAAAAATAACGTCCAAGAAAACTCTGAGATGAACACATTCTTAGTTATCCATTACTCAGGGAACGCTGGGCTAAATGCAACGGTGTGGAATAAAAAAATGTGTATACAAAGCATACAGATACATTGTTTTATGCCACACCATTGTGCTTAATCCACTATTCACTAAACCACACTGTAAAAACAAATTGGCATAAAATGAAATATATTCTGGAAAGAAGTAGGAAGTTCCTCCTGACTGACAGCGGCTTGCAATGCCAGGGCTTGTTCTATATTCATGCTTACAAAATGCAGATTATATTTCTCTCATGCTGGCAAGCCAGTAACTAAGCTTCACTGCTTTTGGCATTCACTAGATTTTTGTCATACCTCCCTAATATGCCTTAAGGGTACTTGTTGATACCAAGAATTGAAACAAAGCTTATGCTTTCGGTTGCCAAGTCACTTCAGCCAGATGGAAACATAAATCTGGAGCCAGAAAATATTATTACTTTTATTTGAATTTGGAATGTACAATGGTGGCTTTGTCTTTACCATGCAAATGTTTCTTCTTATCACAGAAAAGTCCAACATAAGAAAAGACATATCTCGTTAAGGCTTCCTTTGTTGCTGTCCTAACAAGTTGGCTTGAATATGTTGCGAGGTCTATAACCTAGTTCTGGTAAATAAATGTACCATGTTCCTTTACGGAATTTACTTCCTCTTTGGCTGAGGAAGGAATAACAATGAGTAATGGCTGTAAGCTGAAGCCAGGCAAATCACGGCAGAGCAGTGCACGTTTATTTAACAGAGAAGGTTGAACATCCCTGGTGGTTCGTCTTGGTGCCTTTAAATCAAGACTGTATGTCTTTCTGGAAGATCTGTTCTCGTGCAACTCGAAGGGTTCTTAGTATAATACCGTTGTATCTGGCCAGGATATTATTGCTGTACCGTACAAAAGATGTTGGGAGTTGTAACCATCTCAGCTTTATAAATCTATGAAATTCTAAAGTCTTAGCAAAGGTCTTAGTTTGTTGGGATTGCATTCAGGATGTCTTTAAAATAGCAGTACATTTTGTACTTTTTGTATAAATAATATTTTTCTTCACAGTTTGTCTGGGAAGATTTAGTGAAATGAGAAAAGTGACATGAAATAGAGAGTAAAGTATCACTGCAACACTAAACTACTTCAGTAAAAGGAGGTATTTCCCTGTGTGAAATATAACAGATACTGAGGTACTCTTCTGTACATCAACACTTGTTTTTTGTATTTACTCCTGAGACTGGAAATTAAAATGATCTTCAAAAGATAACCACTAAATTAACCAATGTGTATTATCTAATGGAAGCTACCTGAATTTAACAGAGGTTGACTGAGACTACATGGTGTCACCTGAGGATGATGAAGACTGCAGCAGCAGCTCTTACACCACTGTAGTCAATGCAGCTCCATACTGTTATACCAGAAACTCCTTATTCTCTCCAGGAGACACTAATCAAATTAAGATGACACTTCCAGCCATCCTGACTTTAGTATCTGCTTCAGCTGTTCTACAACAAACGGCAGCAAAATAATCAGGTGCATCAAACTTTCCCAAATGGTGGCACAGGCCAGACCTCTGTCAAAGACTGCGGAGCAAGGATTTTTCAAGAGAGGTGCCATATTTTCTTCCGATGTGGAACTGCCCATGCAAACTAAAAATGATAGGCCCACGTTGTAGGAAACATCAATCTGCTGATTTAAACTTTGCAATTTTATCTTCTGTTCAGCCCAGAGAGACTGGAGAGGAGAAGCACCAGTTGGCCAGGACAAAAATGAAGAGAAAAGGTGAGAGCTGAGGAGAAGTCAGTGATGATTTACGTATTACTTGCCTCATACCATATGACAGCAGAACCAGAATCTTTTCTTAAAGCGCGTGCAGCTGAAGGGGTGGCTGTGCTGCTCGGGACACGTGGGGTTGGTGGCTTCAGTGAAGTGCCGGATCCCCAGAGCTGCCTGACTCACAGGCCAGCAATCTCACCAGGCTGCCCAAACACCTGCATCCCACCGGCTGGTGGCCGAGCCAGGAGCCAGATGGTCTGGGAAGCTGGAAACATGGGGACTGACGCTTCCAGGGCAATCTGCATACGTGCAGCTTTTCCAGGGCTGATCCGGCGCTGCGAGTCCTCCAGCCTGTGAGCCCTGATGGAGCCTGGCCAGTGCCACCGTTAAAAGGCACTGCTGTTACAGACCAGATTGTCCCTTACTGTCAGCAGCTGTCAGGGTACCTAGGGAGTGTATTTTGCTTCGGGATCACACGTGTACCAATACTGCTGAAAGAAGGCAGTGTAGAATTTTACTTTTTTACTGATATATCTGTGGTTCTGGCTGTCTCTCCTCATGCACGATAAGTTTTCTCTTCTGCGAAAATCCCTCTTCCCCAAAATTTGAGTTACTGTGTGATGAAAAAACCCGTGCCTGCAAGCTCTGCAGATTTTACCAGAGATTAAAAGCACCATCTAGTGGCGTCAGGGTGAGTTTACAGGGAACAGTGAAATTCTGGCTCATTTGCAGCTGATAAACTGAATCACAGACAGTAGAGGTGTCAGGGCCTTCCTTTGGTGTTTCTTCTCCATGACACCTTATGGAAAGATGCTTGCTGCATGAGAGACAAGCTTGCAGGCTGCACAGAGCAAGCCCTACTTCATCACACGTTCAGCATCTCGCTGTCCCCCGTGCCACTCTATTGATTATGCCCAAATAAGACATTGGCAGTTTTACACTGTTCTCCCAGAAACTGCCGGCAAATACTTCAGAGCAGGACTTAGGTACTGCAGAGATTTCAACAGGAGAGGTTTCAAGCCAAAGGAAGTGTTCTGCTCAATTCCTTTCCCCCCCCAAGACTTCAGTCATTCATGCTTGACTTCAGAATAGGATATGTTATCGTTGGTGGCAAGACTTATCTTTGGACACAGCAGCAGTCAGCTTTGGTCTGCACCTTTCCTCCAGTTGGCAGCCTGAATGACCAGCCTCCTTTACTTCTACCCTGACAGACTTATGGGTTCAACTGTCTTGCTGGAGACTCACTTTCCAGAAACATCTACCTGTCCTGTCAAGAAGTCCCACAGTGCTACTGTGTAGGATGTCCCATGTCTCTAAGCTGTAAGGATGCTAAAATCGTAGAATCCTAGAATCACCTAGGTTGGAAGAGACCTTTGAGATCATTGAGTCCTGTTGGCTGCCTCAGCGATAGGTCAGTGCCCTCATGGAGATGGGATTTGAAATTGTGATAAGGAAATCAATTGCAATTAGTGACATATGTTAAGGAAATAAACAGTGCTTATTTTTCATATAAAATAGAGGAGGATAATATTTTACTTGCCTGCTAAATGCAAAAGAAATATTAACCTGTCCTAAATCTAAAAATATTTAAAATTATGTAGGCCTAAAACACTGAGAGATTAACAAATAGAGTGACGTATGGGGCATGTAGGAGCTAAACATCTGGACGGTAGACTAATGAGTTGGATGCCTAACATCTAAGGATTAAACAAGAGTCTGCACAAGAGAGCTGATGCATTGCAGGAAATCCAAAGAAGTTAAAATACAGCCCTTCAGTTATGTATAAAGACTGAAGAGACCATGCTGTCAGTGACTGGAGCTGGTATAGGTAATTAACCGTTTCAAAAGGGTCATGTTGACATGCAGAGGAACAGAGTGCTCTGTGAGCATTTGGTGAAGGGAAGGGAGAGGAAGGACAGGAACAACAGCCCAGGCCTCAAACACCTGGGTTTACGCATGCTGCTTTGTTGTGCTTGAAAGGATGTGTATGAAAGTTTCTCTTTGTCACCAAGCGGTGACCCCCATCCACATAACTGATCCGCCTCCCCGTCTTTATCCATCTCCCTATGTAGTGTATTATGCATTTTCCTTAGCATCTTCTATCATCAGCCTTGCTTCCTGCTGATTGGGAATACCAAAGGTCAGCTTCAAATTTGGGGATCATTAATAACGTTGCAAGTTCTCATGAGCTGCTCTTTCAACTTCTGTTCTCTGATGCAGCTTCAAGTGCTATATGTTCCATAGGAGAAACAGAAAAAGGGCTTCTGTTCAGTGCTGGTGTCCTGCACTGAGAGTAGTCGTGAAGTCCATCTCTTAACAAAGGTATCGGCTACGGGGTAATTCCAGTGGTGTCCTAGACAGTAAGGGCTCCAGCATCTTTCTCACAGAAACACGGAACTGTTTGGAGTTAGCCTCATTTCAATGGCATGGCCTTGATTTCTTCAGCAAGATGACGGCAAAACCTCATGGAAATCACTGATCCCACCAGTTCAGGGAACTTCTGCTGGGAAAATTGCTTCTTTTCTGTAATCCATGTCCAGCTACTGGACTAAGAGTAATTAACAAAGACAGCGATGCCCCCTTAGACCTGGCTAACCCATGGCCTTATGTTCTTGCCTGTTGGTTGCCTCAGCAATAGATCAGTGCTCTCATGGAGATGGGATTTGAAATTGTGATAAGGAAATCAATTACAGTTAGTGACGTATGTTAAGGAAATGAACAGTCCTTATTTTTCATGTAAAAGGTAGGAGGATGATATCTTGCTTGCCTGCTAAATGCAAAAGAAATATCAATTTGTCCTAGATCTAAAAATATTTTTTAAAAAAACCTCTGTCCTTATCACTGTCACATAATTACAACAGCACATACATGATAGTTTGACAGATTAAGTTAATTAAACAACCACTGCGTGTATATTTCTGAAAGGTTGCATTTGCCCTAACCTACAGAAAAGCCTGCCATTCTTCTGTAATAGTCCATATCTGGTAGGTAGGTTTTGTTCAGTTTAAAATAGGTTTTAGCTAACTAAATCTAAGCAGCAGTCTAAAAATCATGAAAAAAGCACGCAAGGTGTCCTTTAATGTGCTGAGTTACACTCACTCTTTGATGATATAAGGTTGGTCAAATGGCATCTCTTCAGTATCTTGTAATTCTTCCAGGGTGAAAAAGCAGCTCTTGGAGCATAAACAACAACACGAGTAACAATAATTAATGATCGT
Source organism: Burhinus oedicnemus (assembly GCA_008921705.1). Classification (NCBI taxonomy): domain Eukaryota; kingdom Metazoa; phylum Chordata; class Aves; order Charadriiformes; family Burhinidae; genus Burhinus; species Burhinus oedicnemus. The sequence goes on along the minus strand of VFFE01007200.1, from coordinate 791,048 downwards.
GGTCTCTAAGCTCAGCTGGAAGTGTGAACTGGGGGCTCACACTGAGGCGAAATGTGTGTGAAGCAGCAGCTCCTGCCTTCTGCTGAGTTACAAAATTGGCTGGAGCCAAGGAATAAAAAGAGGTTGAAGGCATAAGGGTGGGGTGCGTATAGAGGAGGAAAGGAAGGGACGCAGGAAAGCGTTTTGGTGGCAGGAGTGGAAGGGCCGTCCAAAGTCGGTAAGGTCAGTAGTGTTCTTGATATGATATATTTTCCCAGCTTTTCATCTGGGAAAGATTGGTTACATCCAGGCTAAACCGTTCTCAATTGTGCAGGAAAGCAGCGCCCTTCGTCCCAAACCTGCCAATATAATTCAAGAGCAGGTACAAGAAGCAAGCTCTTTAAGCAGGAAAACAACCTGTTCTGAATCTGTGTTTATCTTTAAGCTGATGAAGTTGATAGTAGTTAAGCATGTGCTTAATTGGAAAGATACACACGTGCTTAGAAGCATACATAGATTTAAGATTTTGCTTTAGATTTTTTCCTAAATTCAAGTTACTGTTTTTATTAGTACTGTTATAACATTACATATGGGTGTAGCTTTACAAAGATGAACCGAACATAAAGAGAATAGAAAGGCAGAAAAATCAAAACAAATACGAAAATCATCAGCTCATGCTGACTTCATCTGTGTAATTTTATTATCTACTTAAATAAAATGAAATTAAACCTTATTCTGGGGTTGTTCTATTCTTGGGATATTTGCCTTATTAATTTTTTCTTTGCTTTTTCCTTCTGCTTTCACATTTTAGTGAAACACATGCCAGTTCTAATACACAGCAATCTGATTTCTTGTGCTTTCGAAACCCCGAACTGTGCTGACAAGACTGGTTAATGTTCATTTGTCAATAGTTCATATTTGATGCACTGGAGAAAATGCAGATATAAGATAAAAATGCGATGGCTTTAGAGAGAGATTGAACTTAATCTGTTCTTTCTGGGCGTAGAAACATTAGAAGTTTCAAAATGCTGTCTCAAAAGCATTTCTCCAGACGACACATAATCTTTAGGGGAGTTAAAATCAAGGGAAATACTGGAAGATAAAAGTGAGAACGGAATTAAAATACTCCATTCACAGGCCACAGAACAGCGTGAAGGGAACAGGGATTCTTCCGCAAGGAACATAATTTCAGGAGTGTGTGGATCCTCTCTGGGATGTGCTAGCATCAGGGATATTTTAACTATGGACAAAAAAAGTTTTCAGACAGACAGACTGGCTAACCATGCAGAACAGAGTAGAAAAGATCCCTTGCATCCCAAAAGAACAAAATGCAGAGTTAACAGAGGGAAAAAGAGCCTTTAACTGCTCCTCCCATCATCACTGGCCAGCACCATCTATATTCCTACATCACATCACATACCTGTCATGGAAACCACAGAAGCTTTCCCTATGCTACGCCTCCCCCGTTTTGTCTGGAGCTGTGTCTGTCCTGGTGAAGATTGTGAGTAACCTATATAGCTGCTTTTTACATAAAAATTGTAAACCACAACCACAGGTTCCTTTAAGGTTTGCTGTCTTAGGTAATACCTTGGGTATGTTGATTTGATTTCCGGATGTGTCATATCTTTCCATCAACTATAGGAGATCCTGTCCAGGATAACTACCTGTACTGTACCATGACACATTCATATTAGCAAATTAAACAGGACCGTGGCCTTGGACATTTGTGTGTTAGCAATGATGAGTGACTGTTTCCAACAGATGGCTTGCATGCAGCCTCATTTTCTTCTGAGAGTACGAGTGCCATCGTATGGACATGGCAGACTACCCGTGGGCTCTGTGGACAAAGAACAGGCCCTGGCACTGCTTAGTTTAATATTACAGTTACAACCACAAAGTCAAATTTTTCTTTGGGAGGATGAAGAGTATACGGACATAACTGTGTTGAGTTTCACAACCAGAGGTCATGGACCAGGGAGCTCTTCCTCAAAAGGATCACCTGAAAGTCTGTGGTCTGAGAGAGAAATTGACTGATTGGTCAACTGTGCATTGTATGCGCAGCTTCATTAAGAAAAGAACGGCAAATGCATTGTCCTACCAGCACACAATGTAACATGCAAACTCTCAGAAGGTTTAGGCACTAAACTCCTCTACAGCTGTTGGGTTCCATCTGCAGAAACCCAAGAGCTAATTACCTGAGGAGTATTTGGTACTTGCGTACTTTAGGGGAGGAATCTGGGCAGAAAAGCCCAGTTTCAAGAAGGAGCCACCACAGAAGTTGAATACTATTTTATCGGGAAGGAGCTATCTGACTTGGCTTCATTACAGATTCACACATTCAATCACACCAACATCGCTTTTCAAATACCATCTCTTACAAATGGATGTTGTTAACTTTCCCCGACAGTAAAGGCACAGCATGTGATTTTCATCCATCAGAGGAAGCTTAATAAATCAACCAGTACATTACAGCTTCACGCCAAGTTAGCACCTTCATCATGGAATGAAATTAGCAAAGCAAATACACTGGCTAATTGTGAAATATGCTAATTACCAGCTCAACCCGTGAAATAAGGCATGAGTGATGTGTGACGAGCTTTGTACAGAGTCGTGAACACTTGGAAATGCGACACTTAAATAAAGTCTAAAACTGCTTATGCAGAGAGAAAGGAGAACAGACAGGGCTAGGGAACAGGCATGGTGGAAAAATATTTTCATAAGAAGTTTGAAACCTTTTCACTTCTGCTACTCTCATGGGATTAAAGGCTGGGAGTAGGGAAATGCGCTGATAACAGGCTACAGACCATTTTTCATCTATTTCACACCAATCTAAATCTATTCAAGGTCATTACCGAAGAGAACCGAGCTAGCACTTTGGGATAAATTCACAAGTTGGCACGGTTTGACTTGAAGTCAACAGAGTTGTGGTTTTCCATCAGTAGAGAATTTGTCTTTTTATTTGATGAATTCAGACTCTTTTGCTCACAAGCTAGGCACTGACAGTTGGTCTCTGTAAATGTCTTCATTATTGAGAATGAGAAGATGATGCATGGGAGTATATCCCAGCCTAGGGGTTTCTCTGCCATTCACCTCGGCTATTATGTAGATTCTTACTTGTGTTTCTACACAAATTTCCTACTAGTGTTTCTGTATTGATCTAAATTATGTAGTGTTTTCTCTATTTAAACTCTCCCCCCCAGTTTTTGATCTGCTAGGGGAGGAAAAGGTATTGAGAGAAGGATAGTCTTGCTATATTTTTCAGCAATGAGGGAAAGCAGCACAGCTGCAGAGAATGAGACCTCTTTTAATAGGGTTGCCCATTTAACGCCTCTTCAACCCTTTCCCTGGAGTCTAACACGGTCTACTTACCTGCAGCCTTGGATAAGAGGTGCAGCAGGAACTAAGCCTTCAGAGACTTTGAAACAACAGCGCCAATCTCTGAAAATGATCTGATATTTCGATTTGTAAAAATGGAATTAACCCAACAGTTTATTCCCTAACAAACAAACAAGCAAACGAACAACCTCTGTATCTTTAAAAGTTCTTTTCTGTAAATTCCTACCTGGAGCTTTCCCAGCCCACCATTATACTGGCATAAATTCAACAGTTTTTTTTCAAGTTCTACTCTAAAACAAGTGATAGAATGAAATATCTCCCAAATTAAACGTTTGCAGAAGGGCTCAGAGAACATCACGACTGAAACTGAGCACAGTTTGGCTTTTTAAATCTCACTGCATTGAAAAAAAAAATTGCAATTCACTAAAGGAAACATGGGACATTCCTTCATGAATTAGTATTAACAGAAGAATGATCAGCAGCTGACCATGTGTAAAATGGGAATTGTGTTGACCCTTAGCTTTTCTACCTTTCCATGTTATGTGGCCCTTAAGATTTGTTGACAAAGATACAGACCTCGTCTAGCTCATGCAAGCTTTTTATAGTAAGCTTACTTGAGAAAAATGAGTAACTCCACAATCACTTTAGTTAACACAGCTCAGCGCTATTGCCAGAACATCCCATCCCCCGGCTCTTTACTCTCACACCCTCCCTCGTGCCAGCACACGAGTGCTTGTGTGGCCACACTGTGAGTTGGATCAGGGAACTGACTCAGCTGAAAACTAAGAGTGAATTTCTAAAGACACCAAATTTCATTTGTTGCACTCATGGGTGAGTCTTACAGAAGATCTGCCTAGTTCGACACCATCTCCAGCAGTGGCTGACAGCACATGCTTTGGGAAGAAGAAAAGACCATGGAACTGCAGAACGAACTGTCTCCACGGTTTGTAGCTCTGGGACTACAATACGTCTGATATGTTGTCTTTGTATACTGGAGTCAAACTGCGTAACTACAGAGTAACTCTTCACCTCCAGACACTACAGAACAAGTTAATGGGTGCCCAGGGCAAGTGGATAGTATCTTGGAAGGGGTTAACACGCAGATTTATAATAAGCTTTTGCAGTGCAGAAGAACCCAGTGTACAGTTACTCCTTTTTTTCTAATTACCAGGTACTCGTTAAAAACATAACCTTAGCCAAAGCGGATGAGGATTGAAATGTTTCTATAAATTTGACATAACTTTATCTTCCTGTTCCTTTGTCTACACTTAATTTTAAAAGACTTATGAGTACTTCAAAATTAAAACTGAGTATTTGCAGTAGAACATTTTTTTGTACCTTGTAGGTTTGTTTTGGCTCTGCTGAACAAAATATTACCCCCTCTGTTGGGTTTCTAGATAGTTAAGGATCCCCTTTCAAGACAGACTGAGAGGCAGCATTCTGGCAGAGTTCAGATACTGGCTTATCCCATGAACTTGTTTACATTTTTATTAATTTCTCCTCTTCAGTGATTAAATACCTGAACTGGTTTATGAAAAGTTTGTTGCTGGACCCCAACAAGATTAAGGACAAGAGAAAAATGCACCATGCAGGTAATGCCTGTTCATTTTGCCTCTGACAGATCTGCAGAGGAACAGGTTGCCCAGAGAAGTGGTTGATGCCCCATCCTTGGAAACATTCCAGGTCAGGTTGCATGAGGCTCTGAGCAACTTGATCTACTTGAAGATGTCCCTGCTTATTGCAGGGGGGTTGGACTAGATGACCTTTAAAGGACCCTTCCAACCCAAACCGTTCTATGATCCTGATTTGAAAGGGTGGGACGGGATGGGTAAGACCACCAAGAGCTCTTGTCTTCTCACTGTCACTCTGGAAGAAGGTGATGGAGACACTGACGGTAGTAAGGCCAACCCGTGAGGCAAAGACAGGAGAACGAACAGTATAAATCAGATCTACATAATATGGCCAAGATGAGCAATCTGGAGCAGAAATACCAAAGATGTATATAGTCAGAATACGGATGACTCACAACATGTAAATCCAGGCTGGGAAGTGGACCATGGCATTTTGACAGTCATCTGTGGAAGATGAAGTATCTCTAGGTCATGGCTTACACTGCATGCCAAGTCAGGGCCCTCTGCCTCACACAAAGGCAAGATACCACCAGACACCTCATCAACATGATCAAGCCAACGGCAAAAAAGGTCAAGCCTTACATGAAAGGCAAGTCAGATGTTGTTTCTGCCATAGTCCAAAGAAAAAGAGATTTCAGACTCTGGTAAATTGTGGGATTAGACTTTATTAATCTCATATTCTTCTTGCTTGCTCCTGGCCTGAATCAGTCACCAAAATCATGCCCACAGAAGGCTGGTAAGTCTGACAGGAGAACCAGGTGGGAGATTTTGGGATATTAAATGTATAAGGGATGTTGAGGGGGAAGCAAGATGATGTAACGAGAGACAGTGTGTTTAGAAGAACTTACGTGTTCCTCAGTGAATTTCCCTTGACAGTTTGCAGAAATACAGTGAGTCAGCTGTCATCATATAATATATTAGTATAAAACAGTGTAAAAAGGGACAATATGCTTAGGCACTGATTAAAGAGAAAAGGAGGAAGGGAAAAAAAAAAAAAAGCGAACCACAAAACACCCAAACAACCAAGCTCTTTGTTAGTGAAAGGGAATTGTGAGAAAGTTTGGAAATGTGTCTCCACTCAACTTCAAGAATTAGTTTTGAATTAGTTGGAAGTATTTTCATTCAGTCTGCAAACCAGCCCAAAGACCACCTGCTGTGAAACAAAGGAGCACAGACCAGCGGTTATTATAGCAATAGCCATAAGTTTATTGCTTATTGCTACTAAACTTAAATCTTAGTAATTTTGAATTACTGAGTTAGCTTAGATTTATGGAGATGCAGGATCATTTAGAACTGCAGTCATTCCAGAAGGGTATATTATCTAAACCAATTTTCTTATAGTGATGCAATTGCAATACCATAGTTACGGTTGTATCAGCGTTTCCATTATAAACTCCTATTTTCAGGGTTTTGTAATTTGACCATAAAAATTCACTCCTTGTTGAAACTTGGCATGCAAGGTCTGAGATGAACAACTTTTTTTTTTTTCTTTCAAAATTTAAAGAAAAAAAAATCGGATCTGTTCAGCCATTTCTAATGTTGCAGCTCTGCAAGTAACAAAAACAACAAAGCAGAAGTTGGCGGTTTGACATCCTTCACTGTCCATTTACCATAACTTAGATGAGACCTTTCTTGGTAAGTAGAAGGTGACATATTGCTCCTGTGTTGTGATGGGGAGGAAAACAAATCATATGCATCGCTGAAATCACTTGGGGGAAGATTTGCACTTCTGTGTAGCTTTTCTAATGTGCATGGATGAGATAGGTGTTCATAAAACAATTAAGAACAACTTCTTAAGAATCTCTAGGTGAAAAAAAAGGCATAAGTTTTGGAAAGTTAAGTGGTTCACATGGTGGCGTGGGCATTATGAAAACACCTTCTCTGATTTGTTTTTGTTCTCTTAAAAATTTTGTGCAGAAACATTATCAACCTCTTTCCGCTAAAGAATTCTCACGAATGTAATTGAGCTAAAATATTAATACTTACCGAAATTAATTCAACATTGATTCAATTTGTTCATTTAAATTCTGATTTACTTATTAGCATTTCCTCATAAATGAGTAATGCGATACATTAGCTCAACTTTTTTATTTCAGATGTACCTCTCCATCCACTAGAAGGCATACCTTACATTCAGATTAACATATTTACAAACGGTGGAGCCTTATTCAGAAACATGTTTAAAAGCACAGTTTTTCCATCAGATCTTAGAATAATGCAGATAAGGTCTGACATTTCAACCAACAGAAAATATACTAGTTTTGGCTTTAACATTAAATGAAACTAGCAATGATTATATTGCCTCTGGCTGCTAATTATTACCGTGCAGTACTTCAGAAATACTTAAAGCCACGGAGTGTATAAACCTACAGCAAAGTTCGCAAAGTCACAGTCGGATGAAGTACCCGCAAAGCAATTGCTCTGCGTTTAGCTGAAACCGAGATTCTGTCAAATCACCCTTATTTAAGCAGTTCTTTGAACTGTGAGATGGACTTGTATTTTTGTTTATTTCTCCTGTGGTTAATAGGCCATTGAAATGGAAGTTTTGGGTTAACCTCAGAAAGGACGCCAGATACTATTGTTGTTTGAGGGGTTGGTCTTATGCTCTAGGAATTCAATGACAAAACGCCTATGGATTGAAAAGAATGGAGATCAAATCAAAACTAATTATAATAAAAAATCCCACAGTGTATTGTATTCCTAAAAAAGAATATAATTTAAAAATTGTAATTATGTGATTCTACATTAGATGCACATTTTGCACGTATCTAAAATAAAAAATACTGTGATGTTGCTGATGAGGAATAGGTATAGGTGCCAACAATAAGATTCAAGATACAAATCTGTGCCTGATTTATGCTAATCAGTATTCATTAATGTGAGAAATAGTGAAAATTCTTCTTGTATTATTGAAATGAAGTAATCTTTTCTTAAAGACTCTAAAACTGTCTTATTTCTGTAATTATGGAGAAAGCTGGTAAAATGTTGAAGTTGCATAAAAAGCTAGGGATAATGTCAGGATTTATTTCTGCTGGCATTTGGACCTTCAACCTCAAACTTTTAAAGTTATGTGCTAGACAAACAATTTACAGTGCTCACAGTTTATTGTACACAGCCAGCATATCTCAAAACCAAGCTGAGATTTAAACCGAAATGGAAGTGTTGGAAGGAAAACTCTTTGCCTTACGTGCAGTCCTGAAAAGTGCTGGTAAATTGTGTGATGTTTTGAAAGAGCTCGTAGACAGTGCCTCCGCTTATGTGTTTTGTGATGGTTAAAGTTGTGTGAATTTTCAATATGGTTACTCACAAGAAATTTTTCTGTAGACTTAAACATGTGACTTTAGTCAGCCAAACTTGGTAATCTTGGCCTAAAGCTAAGCTGTTGAAATATCATATCATTATCATTATGAAGTTTTATTATTGGCTTTATCATAATTAAACACTCCTATGACTGTATTTATATTGGTGGCCTTGAGACTGGGTGACTATCAAAGGTCAGCTCTTGCCATGATAATCTTTTTCTTAAAATAGAAAAGATCAACACTGGGTAAGACCAAGGAACTATCAGCCTTGCTATTTTATATATGCAAAATCAAGGCATAGAAGAATTACAAGTTGGAGGGCACCCTTCAGATGTGGAGAACGAATTTCATATCCTACAGGGTTCTGTAGGAGAAAAAAATAAAGTAGAAATTCAAAACAGTCAGTTGGTCTTTTTAGACACCCCAGCATCTTGACGAAGCAATTTAGGATTACTTGTCTCCCTTTTTCTGGGTTTATTTTGACGGTGACATGAATGGAGCTTCAGCAGTGGACTCTTCCCCCACTCTATTATGTGATACCTCTGTGCAAACCCAGGAGTAATTGTCCCCAGCAGGTGGAATTGGCCTGCACTATCCTAAGTCCATATAAAATATATTGAATATCTAAGATTTCATGGGGTTTCTTTATGCTCTCTCTGATGGCAATGAGACAGAGGTGAATGACTCAAAATCAGAATTGGCAGAAAAGAGCCTCTAAGCCATGATAATTTTAAATTTTCACACTTTTTTTCCAATTCTGGTACATGATGAGAGAGTGAAATAGAAAACATTTTCACTAGACAGAATAAAACAAAAAAGATACTATTTTGGATCAGGTCAAAAACAATGTTTGTTTTCATTATTTTAAAACATTTTGTTTCAGAACCAGGGTTTTTTTACACATTCTTAAGTGGCAAATTAACTCACAGTTTGGAATGCTCTTGAGATAGCAAAATCCTTGAAAATGATACTTTCTTACACACTGAAAGTTTTGTTTCCAAAAAATTGGCATATTCTAATATTCTGCTAAGGGGAAAAAAATAAAAAGCTTCAGTTGTAAAATTCCTGAAGAGTGTCATTAAAAATATATAGCTATTAGGAAAGGTGGGGGAAAAGGTATGGAACCCAGGGGATATCTTTCACGTTGCTTGTACCTAGTTTTCATTTTGCCACTGTCAGTGAGAGGACGCTTTGCTTTTTCAGGAGTTAATTTAGCTCTTGTTTTCAGGTATTCCATCTTCATTTCTAAAACTGCCTGCTGCCTGCCTCCCACATGGAAGATACATGCTTCTTGTTCCCTCAGCAAAACAGGGAGCTGAATTCTTATGGCATCTCAGCTTATGGATCCAACGTCTTTTAGTCTTGCCTTCCACATTGGAGAAGAACAATGGTTTATATTTTATTTGCTTTCCTTTTAGTGTTCTTATGCTGAAAGTTATTACTCCGGATTAAGGTCTGGGTTAAAAAAAGGTATGAGAGCAATCGGAAAGACAACCATGTTTATTGAAGTCAAACATATTTATCAATTAGAGAGCTGGTAAACTTCAAGTGCTTATTTCATGAAAAGCAAAAGATTGCATTGATTATGTAGAGAAATAAGGCATCCTCAAAAGGAGCAGAATGGATTTACATCAAGTGATGAATCTATACTAGCAAATAAAGTGGTTCATGGACCTTTCATTGGCGGGAGATGGCATTACGGAGTGCTAGCTGGCACCAGCCAAAGCTGTGTTGAGGAACCTGCTAACAAATGGTGGGAAGACTGTGGGACCCAGCTCAGGCCTATGCCTTGGAGCTGGTTTGGTGTTTTGTATAGATGCAGTCTGGGAAATTGGGTTCTGTTATTTTCTCAGTTTTTTGTATTTTAGAAAAAAATCAAACCTCAGTAAACACACTTCACCTGTTTACATCTGTTTCCCCATTTGTTAATGGGCATAAAATTACTGACCTCCTTTGCAAAGATCCTTGAGATTTGCTGATGAAAAATGCTATATGTAGCAAAGCTTTTTTCATTAGCATTATGCAAATCTTGATTTTGAAGAACAATGAAATTAGATCACATAGTCATTGCTAGCGAGTGAAATGAACATGAATAACTTTGGCGGTAGTCACTACAACGGGGAAGTATTGGTGTGATTAGGGCCAATAAATTTGGAACAATTCCGGTTCTTCCAGCCAAAAATATGTGGCTTGCTGGCAAGTAGAAAACGAGCCAGACCTCTGCCAGATACTGCATGCACGGCTGTATAGATTATGTGCCATTGCTATTCCATCTGTAAAACGGGCGCACAGCTCCAATACTTCATGACTGGACTGAGGTTGAAAGGGAATTCATTAGAAACAGCAACCACAACAACAACAACAAAGAAATGTGACCTGTATCTCAGAGCAAGAACTTTAATATTCTTTTTGTCAGATTATCTTCTTTCCTTTTCCTTTTCATTTATACAAATGCACTAAAGTGCAAACTACTAGCATTAGTTTATTTATTACTATAGGGATCAGAAACCCTTGTTCTGATCCAGAACTCTACTGGGTCATGCCCCAAAGACACAGAATCAGCTAGACTGTTTTCAAGCATCTAAGGAGCTGAGACAAAGCACTCTCATGGAGAGATATATCCAGGGAGCAATATATGCCTTAGGTAACTATTTTAGGAAAGCGGCAAATATTTCCATAGAAATACTCTCTTTCTCTCTATTCCTGCTAACTAGAGAAGGTGTCTAAATGACCATGGACACAAAGACAGAATCTTCTGGGATTTCCCCCTTCACCCGCTGAGACCTAAGGTAAAGATAAAAAATTGCTATAAGTCAAGCTGAAGGAAAGTTTAGAGGGATTGGAGGAAACCGGAAAAAGACAATTAGAGAAAATAAGGAGGGAGTAACCTGGTTTTAAGAAAACTTAAAGAAAACTTAAGTTTTAAGAAAACCAGGTTGGATTTTCTTGGTCAACTTTACAGAAAGAGACTGGCAGAAGAAAGATGACTCTGGGAAGCTGGTTCTGAGATATGACTAAAGAGGACAATATCATGAGCTGAATTCATTTAGTGGATGGTTTAGGAGGCAGTTCTGAAAGGTCCAATATGGAACAATGGAAAATGAAATTCTTTATTTATGAAACCAAGTGTGATATAACTTTACACTGAGTGGTCAGATGTATTTATAGCATGTTCCAGCTTGTTCATTTATTATTTTTTGAATAAAGGTCTGAATTTGGAATGCTAAGTATGCCAGCAATCTGAACTAGAGAGAGACCAAATATTCCCCATAGTGGTAATTTGGCAGACTAAGTTTAGGATTTTTCCAAGAAGATACAACTTTCAAAAAAACCTCCAATCTGATTTCTCCTTTGTTCACCTGCTAAGTTCAGAGGTCAGTGGAACTGGTCCTGTTTGAAAACATAAGATACTTGAACTAAGAGGAAACACAACCTAGAAAATACAGTATAAGAAATGGGCCCCTCAGCTATCCCAATCTCTAAAAACACAGTTCAGCTCCTCACTGATCTTGTGCTCATACGCCCGGATAAGCTTCCCAACCCATTTTCCTAAGAAATCCTGCCCTTTTCTATACCAGATCCATCTCAAAGACAGATTTTTATTGTCCACTTTTTCCAGAAAATATTAAAATTTATAGTTAAGACTTTGAATAGAGTCTTGGTTTGAATAAATGCTGAGGTCAGATACCATCCTTAGTGTCTGTAAAGACAGGCCAGCACTGGGTGTCTTAAATTATTATGACCAGGTACCGTTACCTTACCTAAATCGTTGTCTACATTACACGTAACCAAATAGACCAAAAGGCAAACCTAATGAACACACAACAAATGGAAAGTGGAGTGAAAGTTGCTCTCTTCTTTGAGTTAATAAATAAGAAAATCTGTTTGTCTTCTAGGGCAAATCGAATTCTCTTGTTCAAGTCATTCCATTTCACCAGTTTACTTTTGTTCTCCTCCCGTATATTTTTCTCCATAGCTGTAAATTAAATTTTCTTTCAAAGATCTCTTAGTGTTATGACTTAGTTGCTAATTTTCCCCTAATTCAGTGACCTTCTATCCTGTCCACTGATTCTGCCAATCCAAACTAAACCATTTCTTTACTGGAAGCAGTATCTATGTCCCTGTTTGTTTTTTCTTCTTTTGCTGAAATCAATATCCAACCAAATGCACTGCAGTCCCTCAGTTTGAGATTCGCTTCACTCTGATTCTCTGATTTTTTCCACCGTAAATTTAGATTCAGAATTCCCTGCCCAGTAGGAGAGGGAGGAAAGATGCGTGCTGGTCATTTGCATATTTTAACAGACGGAGCTGCTTTTACTGTGCAGCTGTCGATGCAGAAGAAATATTCTTTGGGGTAAAGCATTAGGCTAGGCAAAAAAGTCTGTGAAGACTTCCATCTCTTCCACTCCTGCTTTTCCACCAACGGGGACAGAAGATATTGTCATGGTATGAGATTATCTACCCTTCTGTAGTCAGAAGGACAGATATCCCTGGTGGCTTCTGGAAAGCTCAGCTCCCCCAGACACTAAAATCCTTTCTATTTTAATAACTTCAAGAACAGATGAGTATGCTTTGTAACTGCTCGGATTTTGTTAATCAAACAGATTGGATTAAATTTAGCACTAAACTCATGAAGTAAAAAGTTTGTAGCTTAACGGTCAGTCATGGCATCTGCTGCAGCAAAAGTCAATGTGTTCTTTCTGGGAGAAATCAAGGCTTAGGATCACATTAAATTCTTTTAAAAACCAGGCGTTTGCTATCATAAACAATAATAGAGAGTGATAAAGAAACAAACAGAAATGATGAATATGTCACTGATGATGGCAGAAAGGTAGGATTTATCCACATATTTTTAATTGACTAAAAATCAGATATACAGAAATGTGTTACCTAATTCAAAGCACTTAATATTAGAGGTCTAAAAGTTAAGCTGAATATGTAGGCCATTTCTTTTTTCAAGGGAGAAAAAAAAAAAGCCATCTTGAGAGAGTTATTCATCATACCATAATACCTAATGTCTAATGTAGAAGATTCCCCTGCAGATGCCCCGTTTTATTAAGGGTGAGGAAATCTCAATGAGTAGCTTAAACTGAGCACACAAGTTTTAGGAGGTTAAACATGGACGTGAAAATTCGAGTTTGTCTGGATATACTGAGCTGAAGTGACAACGATTCTTCCAGTCTTTTGGTAACGATGCTTAAATATCTTTGGGTTTCAGAAAGCTCCCTTGTCTTTAAGTTTACATTTTCCAGGTGTCAGCTTCTGAGCACAGGGATTTGATGCACCTTTGTCTATTCAATTAAACTATGTCCTAAATTGCTATGAAGATGGAGGTAGTCCCTTGGTCAAAGGCAGTAGCACCAAAAGATTGACAGAAAAAACAGAGATACAAGACACAGGGAAAGTAGCAATATTTTATATATGATGGAGTGCAGGGAGATATCAAGGAGTCATCAGCTCCCTCTCTGTACATCCAGTCTTGTACTCTGACTACTGCTGCCATCTGTCCGACCCAGACCATATTGGTCAATCTGGGAAGTTTTAATTTAACTCTTATTTCAGCCCTCCTTATAAATTCGCAGAGCTGTGTTTTCCACCATGCTTATTGTTAGAGCATAACCCAGTTACTTTATATGCTTCGCTCCTCAATGCAAAATGCCATATTTTTCTTTTCATTTATTTTGTGTTTGTGAGTTATGTCCAACAATACTGCCCACATATTTTAAAAGCGGCAACATAAGGAGTTATTTGCAAGAAGTCTTGAAGCACCATCAAGGACACCTGCTTGCAGGATTGTATTATATTGAGATCAGCCAACATCACAGTGTATTTCAGCACTGGAATCAGCCAAAAATATGTCCCTAGCAGTGCTATTTTCATTATTCAGACCTTCACCCAAAATCTGTGTAACTGCCTCTTAAATTAATTTTCACACTTGCCTGTCTCTATAACTAGCTTCAGCAGCGTGCTGTATATTTTAACTACAAGGAAATATTGCAGGTAGAAGAGTTCTCCCTGAAGTCACTAGCATCCTCCTTAAATTCAATCCACGGTCTCTCAGTCCCACGCTTGCAGTGGGGGGCACCTGTCATCTTTTTCATCACGGCAAGCTGTGCCCTAGATTCTGCACCCCCTCCCCTTCCTACCATGCAGGTACGTGTGAGTGTATGTTCTTTTCCCACTGAATTTTTTATTCAATAAATAAATAAAACTTTCCTGAAGTGGCTAAGGTCTCAAAGGTGCAGGAATTTGTAATATGGGGAAAAAAAAAAAAAAAAAAAGAAGAAAAAAAAAGAAAAAGAAAAGGAAAAAAGAGTTCAAAGACAGACAGGCAAGGTAGAAAGGAAAAGATCAGTTCAGTGGAATGTAACAGGAAAATGCAGTTGTTCTAGACTAACACCAGTAGAAGGGGTAGAAATATGAACAAAGTCCAAATAGATACCATATTGATCTTATGCATTTGGGCCAAAGTCATCTGGGGTTGGGTTAGAATGAACATCAAAATGCTTAAGAGGTACAACAAACTTTCACTGGTAGCGAAATACAGATTTTCCAGGAATGTAATAACTAATGATACCATAATTAAAAAACCACTTCCTTCCCAGTAAGATGCAGTTGTACTGGGCCCTTCTTCCTCTTAGGCGACACGTAGATTAGGCTTTACTGAGAAGTTAGTCATAATATATAGATAAACATCAGCTTTTCCTAAGATCAGACCAAATCCCACAGTTTTCTGAAGTGCTTTGGCCATCTGTTGCCTAATCCCATTTTTTGAAGCCATTGCATAACCTCCTTATTACATTGGACATTTTAGTAAAACTTTTTGGACTCCATCTCAAACATAGTACAAACCTGTTTATACCTACAGCTCTCACGTTTCTATCACAGAAGCCATTTAAGTGTCTTAGAGGAAGAGAAAAATAATTTTCAGATTATTTTCACCAATTAATTTTCACCATTAAGTTTCAGGTTCCATCTAAGTAAGAGGCAACAAACAAAAGCAATTTATCCCTTCCCTGCTTTGAGCAGCCTTTCCTCTCCAACTTTCTGTTTGCAGTATGTCAGTTTTCTTCAGAAGATGCTAGTTCATCGAAGGCTAAATATTCCACCCCAAACTTTTCGATTTTGGTGAGGGAGCAGCAGAGAATAGATTACATTCAGGTAATGTGGGATGCACAACAATGATTTTTTGAAATATCAGAATGTCCCATACATTAAAATTCCCAGTTTTATCCAAGAACAGCACTGCTGCTGAAATACTTTTTGTTCTGTTTCTAGACTGATAAAAAAAAATCTACAAGTTTGTTGATATGTTTTTGATCATGGGCCAAAAGTAAGGATTTGAAATGTGTTTGTGAAATGTCTCAAACTGATGTTTGTAGGCAACCAGTGTCAAGGAGCTTCTTGAGGGTTGTTTTGGGTCCCTAAAGAATTCCAGCAACAGAATATTACCTGAATTAAATTAGAGGTATTTTTTTCTGTAAATAGCTTAAAATGGAAATATTTTTCTCTGAATTAAATTATACGTAATTTTCTTAGACAGGAGACCTGTCCAAGATGGACAGAACCTCCATCTCGCCAATCTTTAATCACAGTCATCTGAAAGCTGTGCCTGGACAGAAATCTTGCAGTGGTGTTTCTCATATCTTCCGTAGGATGTCAAATGCAAGCAGCTTGGTGAACCCCTGCCACATGATTCAGAAGGATGGTTTAAAGTTCGTGATTTACAAAGGCCCAGTTCAGGAGATGCGGCTTCTGTTACTCACTTGTTTGTAGCTTTAGGTCCTACACATGAGTTTCTTCTCATGCTGGTTTATTGATTAGAACAGTAGGGGCCTTAGGATATGAGCTTTTTGGACAATGATGAATGCAGTGGGGCTTGAGTTCATGTCCTCTAGATGTTTTCATAGCATGAGGAATAAGTGACAGCGGGCTAACAGTGGACAAAGCTTACCCTGGACTTCTGCAAAAGGGGAATTTCACCTGCTGGATAAACCCCATGCTGAAGTAAAGGAACTTCTGTAACCTGAACTGCTACCACACTTCCAGCTTACACTAAATTGTCTTTTCCACCCTCCATATGACAATTTCCCAGACGAGATTTCAAAGGCCATTGCCTTTGCCAGATATTTAATTTTTTTGAATGATTCTTTTGTGCCCATCTAAATTCTACTCAACTCATGGGGGAACAGAAAAAAAAAAAAAGAGAGAGAGCGAGAGAGAGCGAGACAGAGAAAGAAGTTTTTAAAAAAAAAAAAAGACAAACAAACCCATCAAAATGATAATTGCTAAGTTATCATTTGCTTGCTCTTTTCCAGTCTAGCTGCTGCGGCAGCTCCTCTCGTCTTCCATTCTGCCTCAGCTCCCAAATGGTATCAATTATCCACAAATCTCCCAGGGCCTGCACCATCTGAATAACAATTCATTAACCTTCACTTTCCTCCTGCTGATTAACTCGCCCCCACCACCTCCCTGATGTAAGAGACAGCGTGTCGGAAATTCAGCCAAACTTTTTAATTATGCAAATAATACAATACCCGGAGATAATTATTTAGCCCAGGACTCAGACTGCATAGTCTATGCTCTGCTCTGCTCTCACAGACTTTTAGACTCTGTTCTCTTCTTTACATCATCTTAGTTGTGTCAAGGAGAATGAAGGATTTGCAGTTTCACTCAATGCAGGTGATCACTCGGAGCAGCTGTGCACAGATGTGCCATGATCGGGGGAAGAAAGGGGTGCTGCAAGGCTGGCCAGGGAGCTCAAAAAGCCAGTTTAAGTTTTTAATATTTATCTTCCAATCCACCAACTTCCAAGCAGCCTCCAGATAAACCCTGTGTGGACACAAAAGCTTGCATTGCGGGGCTGAATTTTGCATCTTACATCTGGTAGGACCCGATCTGCATAGTTCAAGTTTTTTTCACTGCTCATGTCTGGTATGGAATTGCTGAGCACTGCCCAACTTTTTTTTTCAGTCAAAACCATTTCTTATTCCAGCCAAATTTAATATTCCATAAATGAATAATTGGAAATAAAGTTTAAGCATACAAACTTTTCTTTTTGAAAGAGATAACTTTAAAAACCAAACAAATTTATGACCAGTTTTGTTTTATACAGATACACATAACTTTCACCCAGAGCTAACTCAGGAATGGCAAGATGGATTTGTTTCAAACTCCTTAGCATGTTTCTTGACAGACACATATGGGACTGTTTCCATTATGCAAAGGGTAAGATTCTGGGCACATGAGATTTTGAACTTGGGTCTGTAATAGATTCGCCTTATGGCTCTGACCAAGTCACATAAATAAGTCTAGGCATCAGTTCAAGCGGTCTACGTACTTACTTTTGTAGCTCTGGTTGGTATGTTGAGCTTCTTTACCTGTAAAATAGAGGTGACATTGCTTTATAAAGAATTTTCAAATCTCTGAACTGAAACTTTCTTAGAATTACAGATCACATTGACAATATTAAATTTTACCGTCTGCTACACTCATCTGACAACCTCCTTGTACACTGGAAAAAGGCAATTGATTCTGCTTGACAATCAGCTTCAAATAGAATAGCACAAGCAAACCTTTGTGAGATTACACTACGCAAGATTCAGGGAAGATTGGATTCCTCTGGCAATATTTTATATGTCCTAATTTAACAGGGTTTAAATTTCATTCTTGGAAGCGGGTCATGGTTATGTATTTAATAACTCCAGTTTCTGCTAGAATTCTTATAAAATTTCAAACACATTTCGACTGATTTCACTGTCCAGAATGTAAAGGAGAGCAAACCTACATTATAATGATGCTTTGGTGGTAAATTTCAAAATCACTTCAAAACAAGAAATAACAACACTAAGAATTACTAATTGTAATTCTCAATTTCTTAGATATTTCAGAGTAGCTGAATTATCTCAATTTGGTGAGAAAGTGAAGATACAGGCAAGATAAAGGCCTGTTATTAAATCATTTTTTAAGCTTAAGTAGGAATTGCTAAATCTATGACTGGACTATGGAGAATGTTTTCTCGGTTACTTCCTCATGGAAGAGGAGTCTACTTTTCCTTGGCACCTTGGTTGTCCTTCAGAAACACCTCCTGTTCTGTCAGTGAGCATAAACTATCCAAATCTTGATGCTGGAAAGTTCACCACCTAAAATTCCAGCATTTCACAACAAATGCATTTCCTGACCTCTCTTAGCGGTCACACTCAGTCCACAAGGAAGATGAAATAGGTCTGGATGACACAGAACATATAAATGTTCGTGTAAGGACTGTGACTACAGATTCATTCTTCCTCTCTCACATTTCTTATTCTTATAGACAGTCCCTTGCTCAGGCTAATGGCTTCTACAGGTCTCATCCTTAGGTACCTACTTGTTCTCATAGCTTGTGTAGGAAACTGAACCCAGCAGCAGGAGTAAGAAGTGACAATACCAAGTCCAAACTCGTCCTATAGACCAAATGCCATCAGATGTTTAAGAACCTCGTGCTTAAAGAAATACCCTGTTTCACAGAGATGCTGAGTACCTTTAGCCTTTATTGCCTACAATGGAAGAGTCAGAAGGTCTTTCTAGAAACAAGTCACATACTTAATGGTTTATGTATGGTGCTTCATAACTAATTTTAGGGACTCAAGTTTTAATAGTTTGCCTGGTGCAACTGCAAAAAACCACACTGAAAAGCAGAGTTAGTACTGTAGTGAAGATAAAGGCAGCCTTAGCTCTCTGGTCCACGTTCAGCATCTTGGGTGAAATCACTTCTTTATATCAATGCTACATATGAGTAACTCTTTGCCTGCCTAGGGGTTGCTTCTCTCCTTTTCGGTGGCCAGAAAAAGACAGGCACTTAACAATACACAGAAATCAGGTTAGGAAGTTAAAAAAGAATACTATTTGATCCGAATGAAATACTGGGTACACAACATCAGGCCTATGCAAGGATTACTAATGGAATGGATTCACTTTCCCAAAAGTTAGAGAAATGCCCAATAAATATTTTCTGTAAAGACAATAAATGGGAGAAGGTATAAATACCTAGCTCTAAAACGTATCCAGGACGTCACTCTTGGTAAATCTTCAATCACTGTGAACAACCAAGGTTTGATTTTCTCACTGACTTAGAGACATCCTAATAACTACTGATTGCATAATGCCACCAAGGGACATGGATTTGGCGTCAGTAGGGATTCCTAGGAAAAACTCTTCCTAATGGAGCTCTAAGATCATGTCTTGCACCATTCTGATGGTCTCCACACCTCTGGATGCACATTTGTCCTTCAAGTTTTCCTACTTAAGCATAAAAATATGCAAAAGTCTTCCATTCTTGTACTTCATTCTTAATACCCAATGTGATATTGATGATTAGTTCGGGTCTCATTGGGTGCAACGATGTTTACTGTAGTAAATTTAAATGGTCCATGATATTTCCATGCCATTTTTTGGAAGTTATACAACATTGATCTTGTGGCTTGCCTTTTCATTTGTACAAACCAATACTCATCCAAGGACTTTTCAGATTTAGAGCTGGAATAAGGTTTCCAGGTAAGACTTTCTGACCCTGTTTCTCTATCCAGCTGGACTGACCTTCAAAACCAAACTTGGAGAAGGGCTCAGTTAATGTATGTCTACAAACTTGTAGCTTGATTTTTATATAAGTGCTAAGCTAACTCTGTTTAATTGATTTTCCACATTGTACACTGAGAAATAGGATTTTTATGGCTCTTGAATAATTCAGAACTTTGATTCCTAAGGCAAAAAAAATGGGCAAGGAATAAAAGCATAATTATCATTGTAGCAGAGGTCAAAAGGACAAGCTGGCCATAAGTTCATAATGTGCTTGTGCTCTTGGACTCATTGTGGACTGTGGAATATTACCTTGTTGAAATCTTATTACTTAAGAAAAAAAAAAAAAAGCACACAGGCAGTTAACTGCAAAAGAAATGGAGGAAGTGTTAATTTTTAAGCAAGTTTGACAAAGATTGAGTTTCATATGACAAATACTGTCAGCAAGACAGGATTCTGTCAGTGGAAGAAGTTTAAACATTAACAATTTCTGTCAGGCTGTTGACACAACCACGGCAGACATTTCCCAAGATGCTGAGATGACTGCTGGCATTTGTCAACAATCCTGTCACAGTGACAGCAATAAGACCATGTCTGGAAATGTGACAGTTTTGGCTTTGTGTTCCCCTGAGCATTGGCCCAGGTGTTCAGAGAAAGTGTGGGAAAAACCCGTATTTCTGCATTGTCATTCGAACGCGGAAAAAACACAGGAGGAAAATGAGCTGTCACTCCAATTCCCGTGATGCCTTGCTGCTTAGCATAACTCCACTCCGTGGCCCAGGGTCCACTGGTCCATACTCTGACAGATAATTAAGAAAGCAGCAGCTTTTTCTAGACGGCTCTTCCTCATGATTTGCATTTTAGCCAGAGGCGACCAGTTATAAAAAAAACATGATGGAAAGATGGTAAGAAGCCAATTAGATGGATGGATGGCTGACTGACAGCTCTCTGGTATTACTACTCCAGATTTCATTGTATGTAGCCTGGCAGTTTTCAACAAGAACCAACTTTTGCAGGTTTGTAGAGCTGTTAAGCGAAGGGCTATATATAGAATGCAATGGTTTTGCACAAATCTTTTACATTTTTCTGAGATAAACATTTATTATTTCCATTCTAGTGTAAGCGCAATAATCTTTCTTAATTAATCACAATTTATGTGACTGCGTTCAGAAATTCTGGAAGACTTTTTATTAAAATAGCTCTGTCAATACAGCAAGGATTTAAAAGTGAGCTGTAAGTTAAACTGTGACACTTTACAACGTGGCAGAGGTGAAGCCAGTTAGTAATTAATGTTTCTAAGGAGCAAGTCTGATTTTTAACATAATTGAATGACTCCAGTTCATTTGAAAGAATAAAGTTATTTGTTTGAAAGAAATCAAGTATTTGAAAGAATAAAGAGAAATCTGAAATTTCTCATTGTGCTGCGAGAATCTGTTCTCAGTGGATGTTTGCCTTCTTCTGGGGATCTTTTTTTATTTAATATTTTTTTTCTGTTGTTTTTCCCAGAGAGAAAAGATTGTTTTGCACAGGACCTAGCAGTTTTAAATATGAAATAGCTTGTAAATTGCTACTTTCCAGCTCATCTGTTCAGCTCCAACAGCTGGTAGCCAATCAGAAATATTCTTCTGTGCTAGTGCCTTGTGGCTGTATCTCACTATAAAATTTAAACATTAGCAGGGTTTTTGTTTCACTTTTGTGTTGTTTGTGGATTATTTTTTTTCTTTTTATGAATACCAAATTTAACAAAGCGCGGCAGCAATTGCAGTTCCAAAGCTGCAACTGGCATCCGATGAGTAATAGTCTTCACCAACATAAAAAGTCCCTCAGCTTTCTTTGGGTTCTGCAAGTTTAGCCAATGCTGGCAATTATCTCTTGATGAATGATTGGTTGTTTTAGCAAAGTTTCCCTTAAATCAGTGCTTCAAGGAATACGACTTTGGGGATGTGAGTCATCCGAATTGTTGGGAGCATGGATAACTGAAATTGTTACTCCTTCCTTTTTCCTGCTCCATTGTAATAAAACCAAAACAAACCCATTGGAATCCCTTTGTTCAAACCTGGCTAGGATTTTTTTTTTTTTTTCAGATAAAAAAATAGGAGAGAAATATAAAACAAATTCATAGCATGTTCAAGGCCAGGTTATACTAATTCATGTTAAATAGCAGTCTGTGGGTTTTCCACCGGAACGAGTTAACCTATTCATATTAACAGAGTAAGAGAATTTATTCTATAGTGAATTGCTCAGAGCTTGCAAAACTTTTAGAAGATTAAGAAATCTTCTTCCAGTCTTGCTTCTGTTTCACTTTATTCTCCACTTCATCCCTGTTTTTCATAGTCTAGGAAAAACGTGAACCATGGGCTGCAGGACATATTGTGAACTTCCTGGGGAAAAAAAATTGGACTTCTAACGCCACAGCTTGTAGATCTTCCCAAAAGTCAAGTCTCCACTGCAAGACTCTTCATCTCCTTTTTATCATCTAGCTACACAAACTCCTCTCCCATATAATCTAGTATTACATCTACCGCAATAGATGGCGCTTAAGGCTCTTTATAGCCTGAAATTTTGTGCTGTAATTAAGACTTCTCTTTTATCCTGAAAACCCTTAGTCTCAGACTTTTTTTCAGTAGTAATACTCAGCCACATCCATATTAGTGATAATCCAAGTATACCATAGGTTTGGCCCAAAAGTACCCTTGCTGGCATGCACTGAATACAACACAGTGCATAAAAACTGTGATATCGAACAAATTTTGCCAACTAAACTCCTCGAAGGGGACTTGGAAAACTAGTACAATTCTGAAAAAGCATTAGTACAGGAATTGTGATGTAGTGCTCAGGAAGTCCTGTGAGGCTGAGGAGAATCTCATGCTACTTTTGCTGACCTGAACCTTTTGCTTGGGAGAACCCTTCATGAGAAAAATCAGAATGTAGGCTTAAATTTATACTCATAACCTGTAACAGGAACTTGCCATGTTTCTTCCAAGTAGTAGCAAATATACAAAATGCTGTCCATGACCATGTCTAAACTAAAATTACCATCTGCCATTGGGATGACAAGGAGAACTCAGGACAAAATGTTTCCAAATAAATTGGAAAGTCTGTTAATCCTGTATCTTCCAGATCATTTAAATATACTTTTCCCCATTAGATTTATGCCCACATTTACTTATTTCAAAATATTATCTGTGAATTTGGTCTAGTAGCTGTTCATGAAAATTCCTGTTACTTAAGCTCACTGTTATTCCTCTAGGTCTTCAAAATACTCATAACAAAATGAAAAATAATGAAATCATCATTTTTAGAGGCAGAATATTTTAATGGCATGGAGATGTAGCTAAACTGAATTATATTTTAACAGGTCTCACAAATCATGATACATATGTATAAAATTATATACAAATACACACACACCAATAGATTTAAAGGGAGGTTTTTGCAAATAAACTCCAAAGTTAAAGATCCTTACAGAAAATTAAATGGATTTCAAGAAAGACAAGATCTGGAAGGAAGATGAGAAGGTGGGAAAGAGTGAAGGTGGGAGGTTAATGTAAATTTTTACCATAACAGTCTTCCAATGTTTGTTTATTCATTTATTTATTGGATTATTATTTATTTTTTATTTATTTACTTAAAATCTAAAATGTGGCTTCATTTCAATCACTTCTTCATTTTCAAGCAATGCAAGAAATGCTTATGGATTTTATTTCAAGGTATCTAAGAGTGAGGTAACACTCATCCAGAAAATCCACAGCGATAAATGAGTTGATTCAACTCACTGTTACTAGAGAAAAAAGGAATAAACAGTAATGACATTATTTTGAACTTTTTGATCTGGAAACACCCTAAAAGACTGAGCAAAGTAAACATTGCACACACTGTTTGCTTGAGCTATTTGTTTTGTTACAGTTGGGTTTCTGAGAACGGGAGGACAGAGAATTAACTGTTAACACAATCATTCCATGGGGGATGGAAGAACGGGTGACAAAGTGTGTTCCATTAAAACTTCAGTGATGATTTTAGTGTGCCAGGCTGTAGTGAACAGATTTGGAACGTGACTATGAAACCTGAAATTACTCTAATTAGAAAGATTCAGGGACATTTAGGGTGGGAAGCATCTACTCTACCTTTGTCTACTTAAAAATTAGGCATTTAGTCTAAGCTTGATTCTTCTGATGTCAGGTTGAGAGAGCCACTCTGGGGATGATCCATCCCTTCCTGAGACCAAGTGCCTCAACACTTCAATTATTCATCTTTATAAGCTGTAGGAGGAAGTTGGATCTCTAGTTTCAAGCATTCACTCACCTTTCAGGTGGTTTGTGTTGGACAAAATGGATCCCAAACTCCCGCCATACATGGGTGTGCTTTGGGATTTAGATCTTACTCAGTTTTTTGGCTTTATCCAAGACTGGAGGCCAGCATATTGCTCGGTTCTGACAGTGGCTTGAGTGATAAATCACTTTCTTTAAGGAGAATCCAGAAATTTCTTTATAGACCTTTTGTCTAATAGTCAGTTCTGTCCAGCTCCCTAGATAAGTAATATTATAAGCCTGGCAGTGTTTTAAGCCTACCTTTCTTTGTTCTTTCAACATAAGTTGTTAGATGTGAACTGCTGTTTTATTATTATATAGTGAAAATTATTCATTTTGGCTCTTTGATGCCCTATTTTCCCTACAGCGGTGATGAAAAATTGTATATGAGATAAAGGCAGAAGATACTGAAGGTAAGGACTGCTTTATTATTCACCACTATTTATTATTTCTAGTGCAATAAAACACTAACATAACAATAACGCAGACTCCAAATATAGCCAGAATACTTTAGGAGAAACATTTTGCCCATGGTCTTAAAGCCAACACAAGCATAATTTAATATTAGATGATATGATGGATGTACTGAACATGACAAAACACCAGGCTCTTCAACCCAAATCAACACAAACGTGACAGATGAAAATAGTTCTTAAAGTAGAGCTTAAAAGCAGAGCAATCTTTGTGTAGAAATATTGCAGCAGGTCTTAAGGCTTGACTGAAGACCAAGAAAAAAAAATCCTTGCATTTCCCTAGTGGCCTGGAGAGCAGGTTCAAAAAGCATAGGGCACAGCGGCAAAAAGTCTGATCACACAGGGGTTTAAAACAGAAAAGGAGAATCGCAAGTATTCCCTAATTGGAAGACCGGAGAGAACAAGGGCGAGCGTAGCTTTCTCAAATTCAGAAGAAGGAAGAATGAGGAAGATGAGGCAGTCACTGAAATGTCAAGATAAAATCGATACAGCATTTTCTGGGAAATCAATGCAGAGAGTGGAAGACATTCAAGATAACAGAGAAGCAAATGCTTTCTCTGGAGCGCATGAAAACTCCAACAGTGGCACTGAAAACAGGTGTTGTTTTCATAATTAAAACTCAAGGGAAACCTGCCTAAAGGGAGCCGTAATAATGAAACAGGGGAAAAAAACACCCATGGAGAACAGCACCTCATTAGGAGAGATAAACTTCACATGCGAACAACATCGAGTTAAATGATAAATTGTTTTTCTTAATGGTACTCTGGTGTGAGACAGGTTCAGAGGTTCTGCTTATTTTGCTGCAAGCTGGTGATTAATGACTGCGAAGGTTTTCGCACAAGTGTGAAAGACAGGACTGGAAAATGAAGATGCAAGTTGTCTCTCCAAAGGGGCCTTTTGTAAAACCAGTGTCTGGACAGAAATAGGAAAGCCTTTGAGAGGTTAGAAAGCCCTTATAATAACTGGCTGTGGAATGACCCAGTTTAGTTATTTTCTGTTTGGTTTCTAGTTAATACTGTTTTCCCCTTGTAACCGATGCACACTAAAACCTCAAGAATAAGACCCTGAGGCAATTCTGAAATCATCTACAGCGTATTTTCTCAGCGATAAAAACCATCAGCGACTCCAGTCCCTCTGACTCAGCTTGGTGTTCAGGTACCACGGAGTCAAATACGGCACAGACAAGCAGAGCGTTGCCGGAAACCCTCCAGGAAATCTGAAACGTCTGGGTGATTCCACGCTTGATTTTTCATAACCTTATCAATACCGTTCCTCAAATGGGGATGTTTAAAGATGGAGAGAAACTGCTTATGTCAAGGGGTGGCTTGTAGTGCAGAGGAAAACTAGTTTGCTCTGAATAAAACTCTTCTGCTGTGAACAGAGTTTTTACAGGGACAGCACAGCACAGGGATTTCTGATAAGGGATTTTTGGGATAAATGTCTGCAGCAGATCCAATGTTCTCCAGTTGCTATGTGCTTAGTAGGCACAGCTGGGATTTAGGAGCTGTTATAGTTGACTAACTACCTGCTACATGTCCAGAAGTACCAAATAGGTCAACAAATCCTCAATTCTGTAAACAAAGCAAGCCACTATTCCAGCAGGTTCCTGGGTGGGAAGAAAAGATATACCATAAAGAACACTCTGAATGGTTCAGAGGTAAAAAAACTTGGCCATTGTCATGTATAGTGACTTGGAATATTTAGTCAAATATGTCTATTCAATGACAGCATGTTTAAAATAAGCAGTCGTAAAGCCATACTTCTAAACATAAAGAACGTTGGCTCTGTAGAGTGGATTCGTCATCTGCAAGCAAAAAAATGTAGAAGGGATAAGAATTAATAATGTTCTTATGTGTGTAACATAGGGTAGTAATGAATAGCAGTGATTTTGTCTCCAAGCACATCACTGAAGAGATCAATACTTTATTGAGTTCAGATCTCTAGACATTAAAAGAGGATGTTGGAAAACTGAAAAACATGTGGAAAGCTACTGTCAGCACTGAAAATCTTATGCTGGAAAACTGAAGGAGTTCCATGTCTTTTACTGCATCTCTGAACAATGACAACCCCGAGTTTATACTTCAAGTGTACATAGTATCAGGAATTGTGAAACTCTTCTATCTCACAGAGAAAAGCCCATGATATACTGACTGGAATTAAAAGTCAGGCATATCAGCATTAGAAAAAACATGTTTTTTCCATTCAAGATGGTCAATAAGAAGAAAAATCACCTATACAATTGTAAGTCATCTTTTATGGAATTTTATCAAGACCTATATTAGGCATCATAACAAGAGGGTATTGCTATAAAAATAACATCTCCACTTGAGATGATTAAGCTGCTCTAAAGATCTAGAAGAAATAAGACTTTCCTGTGATCTCAGAGTATCTCTGTACCAAAGATCTTTTCTGAAGGTGGCATATGGGCACATAGTGTTTCTCTTGTGTATGGAATTACAGAGGTAAAGAATCTCAGTACACATTCCTCTGCTTTGCCAGGTTTAGCAAAATTCACTTTATTTCGGGAGGCAGTGTCACAAATATGAAACACCTCATGAATTCAAAGGGGACACACATGTAATTTTTTGCAATTAAAATTGCACAGGGAATATGGATAGGTGAAATAGTAATTATCAAATTGGAGCCTTGCCAGAAAAATGGGACAACCTTGTTGTCTTTGTTTGGTATCTCAAACTTTTCTATTTCAAGAAAAAACAGTTAGTATGTCCCTCCAGAGGCCTTATGCACCATCTTCATCCAAGGGACTGCTTTGCAAATTTATACATTTAGGATTGCCGCCTTAAACACTACATCTCACAGCCAGAAAGGAACCTAAATTCAGCTATTCCCAGCAGTGCAGTAGCTATTGCCCAGCCAGAACTGAGACCCCATGTCTCCTGTCCAGAGAGCAAGACAAGTTACCTTAAAAAAAGACTTTTTGAGCTGAATTATTTCAGCCAACTAACCTGAAAAGCCAACAGAAAAAAATGTGTCCTACGTAATCCCTTTTTTGCAGCTCTGGAATAAATATTGCTGTGAACCTGGAGTTCACTGCTGGAATTTTTTTTTAGATTTCCAAATGGACAACTGAGTCATTGGGTGGCAACTTCTCCCCTCAGACTTCTAGGCTTGACAGGAGGTGGAGGTAGATGGTCCCATCCCAGCCTGTGGCTGGAAGAGCCGTTGGTTTAACCTGCTCTTCATGTTGAGAGGAGTACAGAACCCAGGTTTCCTCTATCCTGCGGGAGCTCTCCAACCTCTAGATGATGTCTAAAAATGAGCCTCTACCAACATCGCTTTCACCTTTGGTTTTGAATGGAAAGGAGAAGACAGCTGTGCTTTCTTGGGTAAGTCAATGCTGCCAATGGAGGCATCCCTGTGGCATCACTTTCCTCCCTTCTAGAGGAGCCAGCCCTGTAGGTCCTGAACATCCCACAGATGTGGCATCAGTAGCAGAAGTCTCTGCAGGCAAAACTCTCTCTGTGTTGGTGTTACGGACATACGTTGTGCCATAAAGGAAGTGTCTGTATTTGGGTCCCTTTGGCTACAGCTGTGCTGCTAAAGCACAGCCAGGCCCTGGTTCAAGCACTGTCAGGCAGTAAACTGCACCATTAATTGCTAGAACGGTTCCTGGACTCAAAGCTCGGTTTTAGCCCAGGCCAAGCAGCAACAACCACATAGCCTGTGGTGTTTTGCACGTAGGCGTCATGCCTAGTAGGCAATTCACGTGCAGTCATTGGTTGTGGAGGATGAGAAAGCTGATCGGCGTAGATGTGAACTCTGTTGTCTTGGATCAGGGAAAAGTTAATGACTTTTATAGTATAGTAATAAATTGTTATTAAATTGAATTGCTAGCATAATAATAAAAGGTTAAACTTATTTTATTACTATTATAGTCAGATCAAATGTCCCTATAGTTTGGAAGACTGCCTCCGGGTAGAGGCTCGTAAAAAGAGTCGTGAGAAAGAAAGCAAGAAGAGGGCTGGTACAGGCAAGTATTTCTCCAGTAGATGCTGCAGACCACACCAGCTGATGGCCTGGGGCATTCTTGAGCCACTGGCTGTGCTGACGTACTGAAAATCCTTCCTTGTTTCTGGGGTCAGAGCACTGCAGAATCATTCAGCTTCTGGAAATTCGCCTGTGCATGAAATAACATTTAATTGGCCGAATTAGCAGCCAAGTACTATGTGATAGCCAAGCAGTATTTCAGCTGTGGAGAAAGCAGAGAAGGGAGATGTGTTGCAGTCCAACAGGAATGTGGAGTGATGAGGCTCAGGAGCAGCTAATATCCACCATCAGCATGGGAGATTGTGTGGTCTATGCACACACAATAAAAAGCAGGTTTTGTTTGAGGAAGCTCAAAATAGATAACAATAGTAAGAAACAAAAATAACACAAGCAAACTAATAATATTATTTTCCACAGGCAAGGATCAGAGGCACAGAGAGATTAAATGATTTGCCCCAGCTTGAACAGGGGGCGTGTGTCCTGACCAAGAATTTCTCTCCTCTGCTTCTGCTCTAAGATTATCCTTAATCAGATTTGTAAGATTCAGACTGCTTCACATATTGACCACCGACACATAATAATTTGCAAGCAGCCCTGCAAGTAAAGCCTGTCTCCTAATGTCTGTCCAGGCAGAGGGACTGAAGGTTTGTAGGAATTTGGAGGAAGGATTTAAAAAATCAGAGAATGAGGAGAGCTACTTGAACTAGACCCCCAAATGTATTTTAAAGCTTAAGAGAACAAGTTATATTTGCATAAACGTATTAGGAACAAAATGCAGCGACAGCAAACCCCCCGAATTAGTCGTCATATACTCATTTTAACAGACCTGCCAAAGCTCTTAATTAAGGTCTCCCTTAGGACTCTTGTTTTCTATCTCATTATTCTGATAAAATGGACACCAATGGGCCTCTTAATGAGGATTAAACTGTGGGCTTTAGTTGAATTTGCATCTCACATTTGCTATTGATGAGACTCTCCTGAAATATGCTGCATATACTTGCTGGTTTCTAACCCCATATTCTTAATACCGTATGAAAAATCTGGTAATAGACTTCTACTGCTCTGCCTAGCAATTGTCCAAAAATAAGAGATAAAAATGGTCTGTTTTGATAAATACAGCATTTTCCCATCCACATTCCAACAGTGTGTGTCATATTGCTATGTATCTGGCTTAAAAGGGACAGCTGCTCCAGGGATCTGGAAACACTCTCTAGTTTTTAACAGAAGGAAAAACTGAAACGGAAGCAGATGTTTGTGACTGTATCATGCGTGAGATAAGGCCTTTGGAGACTTTTTTTTTTTTCCCCGACAGCAAGTGTTTAAAGTCTCATCTTCCTTAAAGGAATTTTGATTTCGTGCCTGACCCAAGAAATATGCTTTGTGTAAATTCACATGACAGAGTTTCTTGCTGATGATTTTAGTCAACGCTGGGGCTAAGTCATTAGGTTGTTCTGAAACCTGGTTACTGCCTGCGCTCACCAGAGAGATGATCCACTGCCAGGTGGGAGTTTGCTCTTCTGTACCTCCTCCATTGCCATGCCGTTAGCTGTAAGGTAGCACCACCAACATCTACGTCCACACAAAGGCCAGGAGCCTCCTAGGTCCTAGGAGACGGAAGGGTTACCTGCTAGAAACAGGACTAAAAAAAATTTGTTCAGCATTCTTAAAATCTGCAAGTCTTGAATTAATGTCTCAGTCAATTTATCCAGAGAGTTCAACAGACCTTAATTAGCACCCTCTAAATGAAATTTATGTCTGTCTTGCAGAGATCTCCCGTGAACCGCGAAGCTCATTTCTTTCTGAGGAACTTCCTTGCTCTGCAACATAGACAAGGATCAACACTGACACTCCCAGTAGCTTCTCCATCACACTTGCTCAGCTCTTATTTCTCGTTTTCTTGCCTTAATTCATTCATTGACATCTGACAGCAGATTGGTGAGACAATTTAACCTTCAGGAGAGATGTCAAATGTTTCCCCCATATATAGTGTAAAATGCACACATACCAGTACGTGTCTTTGTTAGCATGCGCATTTGGAGATATTTTTGCATTAATGTTTAAATTGGGAAAGACTTGTTGAATTTTGATGCCTAGGTTATCCAAACTCTTTTACACCGGTACTAGATTTTGTGTTTACAGAAAATCTGTTTGATAAAAACTGCGAAAATTTTAGACTTTGTGATATCGGAGAAAAACTTGGAAATATCGCAAGCACACCTCAGCGTTCGGAAACAAAGACGAAAAAAACCCCCAGTATTTACTGTTGGTTTAGAGATCTTATTTAAGACAGTTTCAGGGTGTGTGTGGCCCGACGTACAGGTTCTTTAATGGTTCAGAGATATAAACTTATTAATAAGTAATTTCCATCACTTTTGCACGTCATCATCTACCAAATCTGAGCTGTGAAGCACATCTATGAATGATCTTGTTCCTAGTTAGGTTCAGATAGGAAATATGACACAAATTGTAACCCCAATAAAAACAGTGAGACATGTGAAAGCAAATCACAGATGTTAGGCAGAGCCAGAGGAAATATACAGGAAGACTACAGCCTTAGAGGCAGTATTTATCCCAGCTTTGGCATCATTGCCCACAAAACAATGTCAGAGCGAGATTTTTATTAAAAACATTGCTTCTTTTCCCCATCCAGCAACAGCAGCTGTGACCAGAATTCTGCTCTCTATCTGTTGTGATGCCAAACCAGTTTTCAGCTCACAGCAGGGTTTTCTGTCCAAAAAGGTTCCACCATACACAGAAAAGCGGTGGGGGCCGTAGGTGATGCCCAGTTTTAGTCATCTTCCAGGCAGCTCTTAGGGGCATTTTCAAAGCCCTGCTCAGTGTCTTGTTTTAGAGTGGGGTTACAGAAAGCAGCTGGAAGGAAGAGTGGCTTTGACACAAGCATTTTCTCCTTCTCATTACATGGCAAGAAGTAAGAGTCACATTCATTCAGCAAACTATAAATGTTGGGGGAATTTTTTTTCATTAAGTAAAAATGGATACGCTGGGAAAAGATCGTTCACTGTGTTGGTGTAACAATGAGGTGGATCAAATGAAACAACAGGTCAGAGATTTAAAAGAAACTAGAGGAAGTCTCTCATCATAGAACATGCAGTCAACCCATGGAATTCCCTGTTTCCAGATGCTGATACCAGATACTACAAGTGCTAAAACTTTAGATGACTTGAAGTGTTGCTCATACAACCTTGCAGAGAAGTTCATTGAGTTAGATACAAAGCATGATTTCAGGCTCTGGAAATCCCTCAGCTGTAAGGTATTGCAGGCTGGGAGAGAATTCTGAAGAAATATTGTTTCATGCTTTTCCATAGACATTAATTTTTGGCTTCTGCTGGAGATGGGATACTGGTCTGATCCAGTACTGTGCTTTTCTGTTCTTAAATATCAAAATATTTCACTTGGCACTGCAATGTGCAACATTTTGTCTTCCCAGTCCTAATGTCCCAAATAAGATTTTTTTTTACACAAAATTTAAAAACAGAAAACAAAAATTTGTACAACTCCTTTTTTTCTGATTAATTCAAGTGGACATTTCTTTTGATTTTCTTTTTCAACATTAAATTGAAAAATCTGTTATTTGCAGTCAAAGCTAAGATTTGCTTTACTTAGTTTCGTCAGTAAATCATTTGGACTTGAATTTAAGCAGGTTTGCATAATGACAGTCTGTTATGCTTCTTAATTTGGGAATTAGGGAGTTTGGAGGAACCCTACTGTTTACTAGCTTCAGTAAAAAATCAAATTTAAATTTATTTCAATGAGTTCTGTTTCTTCTCTTCCCTGTGGACAAGTACACCTCATATTATGTGGTACAGTACTGGCCACCCTATACTGATGGATGACATCTGAGATTAGTTTTCATAGAAGTAACAAGGACACTGATTTTCAGGCAAAAGGAGATTTTCCTGTTTGACTTCAGAAACTGGACAGAATTTAACCTCGGTTAAAAATTCTCAAAGCTGAATCATCTCTGGTTTGAGATCTCTTGTACTCCAGAGACCATACTTCTGCAGAAGAGATGTCACAGCTGACAGTCCTGCAATGTGTTTGTTTGGGGACAGTGATAGACAAATTATTTTAACTGAAGGTCTTGACAGCTTGGAATTTGCTTCTGCCCTTGGTATAATGGAAGCTGAACTTTCTAATAGTCAGGGCTTTTCTGCAAAGCTTGTGTCTACATGGAAACATTCCCTGTGAATCTGCTATAAAAGTATAACATTTCTGAAGTTCAAGCATTAACAATTAAGCACTTAATTGCACTGATTAAGATTTTCGTAATTTCTTTCTTAGTTTGGCAAGACCTACCATATACATGGTATTCTAGCCCTTCCACTTCTGGTTCTTATTCTAACACACTAATTCAGGTGTGGTCTCTCTCCACAGGGAATCTCCAGAATTGCCAATGGGATTTCCACATGTACCTGGGTGGCTGTAGACATGCACAAACACCTGATGAGATTCACAGTAGTGTTAAGATGCCCAAACTCAAAAAAACCCCATTGGATTTATGCACTCAAATGCTTTAAAATAAGTCCCAATCTTGCTCTAATCAATCCACTAAGTGAGAGGTGTAGCATCCGTGTCTGTCACCTCTGCTTGAGGGCTTCTGTGCAAATAAGACCCAGTTGTCAATGGTCAATGTCATTGTGCTTGACATCTTCCTTCTGAACAGCTTTGCACTAGCAGGGCTGAGGTGTCTGAAGTTAATGGGCAATCAGACTATTGACCTCAAGGAATTTGTAGTCACAACACCGAGGTCAGAAAAAAATGCTTTTGAGTCACATGACGACACTGGGAAATTAGTTGGATGAGCTCATCCCTACCTTACCTTGCAGGAAGTGATTTACAGCATACCTACTCCGAGTGGGATTGATCTGACTACATTGCTGTCACCTATGCATTGTAGATGTGTAAATTTGAGCTAGATCTTTACAACTTTATCCAAATCCATCTTAGAAAGATCAGCACAGCCAAGGTGGATACTCTTTTCTAAAGGAGGTCAGAAGATGTGTGCTCCACAAGAGCATATTCGTCCCCATTTAAAGAGGGTGTGACTGTCTCAGAAATAGACCCCTTCAGTTAGCAGTGATGAATTCCACTCTGAATGTCTTTACTTGTTCTCTGCATTTACTTTATACTCAGATCTAGAAGTCAAAGATGGGTCAAGAGGAGATCAGGGCCTACTGTGTGTTGTTTGATGGCAAGAATGAATGCAACGTACCTGTATACTCAGGTTTTACTTTAACGACAGATTTTCAAGTGCTGACCTGAAAAACGAAACTTTGTTCATCTGTTATTTGCACAAATGGAGATTATGACATGATGACAAAGATAACCTGTGTATGACAGAGACAACCAATATCATGTCTGTAGCTGTAAGTCTTAAGCACCAGATGTGTTTCCAAAGAAGTCACATTTTATGGGGAATTAGTCTCCGTACAATTACATCTATTACTTTTAAAAGAAGGGAAAACACTTCGTAAAAGAATTAAAAGGAGCAGAGGTTGCTGTTTCCCCTTCTGCAGGTATCCAGTAAGTCATGTGTAGAGCCAGGAGCTCCCAGCCACCCACTTACCCGTTTTACAGGGCACATGATGCTAAAGAGACCAAGTTACTGCTGTGTATTTTAGTACAGGAGGAAAATCTGTCTCCAATGGTTTTGGACACCTTATTACATCCCATTCCGAAATCTGTCAAGCATGTAATGACAGCTAGGACACAAAGGAATACTTCTCCAGTTCAAGAACACGAAGGCCCACAAGGAAAATTTGCTGATTTGCTAAACCCTTTACATTTCCAGATACAGCTGTAGGATACTGAGCATATTACTGTAAACTATCACAAATATCAGGACTTTTGCCTCTATGGGTTATTGAGCCAGGCAGTTCATATCTGAAGAGCTCCCTCGTAACTTGGACACTGCCAATAGAGTAATCCTGAAATCTTGCATTGACAGATGGAGCTGCATTTGGATTCATCCAAATGCAAGTTGCCTAGAGGTTTCAGTGGAACATATTTTACGGGAGACTTCAACCCAAAGCGCTAACCACTTGTGTTTGGTATCAGTGTACTGCAACATCTGGCTTCAGAGAAGCAAGTAACATGTAGTTTTGCCTGTATTTTTATTAGGGTAAATGGTAGCAATAAAGACAGCCAGTCCTAGAGAGAGATCCATGCTGGTGTTGCAATTAATATAACTGTTCAATGAGAAAGTGTACACAAGCAGAAGCTGATTATTTTTTGCTTAAATTTTGTAGTGGATGTAGTACCTAAAATGCAGTCCCCACCCTAGTACCAATGAGACAATAAGAAGGTGGCATAGACTTCAACACCAGTACTTTCAGAGCCTTTGGCAGACTCATATGACTTATGCTAAAGCCAGAAGCACCAAGTCTTTGCTCTAAAGCCCATATAAGTAGACAAAACCTACCATGATAATGCCTGAAATTAGATCTCATATGGAAATGTAACCTAAATGACTTCCAAACTCTTACTGGGTAGAAACAATGCAAGAACATGGTCTGCAGCCAGGCCATTTCAATCCCATCTCTACAGCTGAAGTGTACCTGGAAATATGCACAAAAGGCAGCTCTTTCACTTGGCAAAAACTCAAATCAACACAGTTAGAGTGAGCAAAACTTCACCCCTTCTCCCCAAGACTGTCTAGAATAGATGTTCTTATGCTGTTTCCTTTTGGGAATAAAATTCTACCTCTACCCTGCAGGTATCCTTTCTCTCTTTGTAGTAGTATAGTCACTGGGATTGAATTTAAAATGTTCAAAACCCCAAATTCCTCAAAAGGTAGTGTGAAGCTACACCTCACATGTCATTGCAAAAGCAAGCAAGCGAGCTTTGATTTATTTCAGAAGTGGCATGCTCCTTGGCTCTCACTAAAAGTTAGTTGTACAGGAGAGGTGGTAGTGTGGCTAAAATACAGGGTTATAAAGATCTCGGTTCTTTTCCTGGCTTTACCATAGAATTACACCCAGATTTACCTCACCTCACCCAAAATTACTCACCTGTAAGTTAGAGATCCAGTCTGAGTCCCTATGGCTCCCTAGATGATGAGCAGAGAGAATAAAAACACAGGAAGATCTTTATTAATATGTTTATTATTATGTATATTGATAAACACATGCTTATTAATAAACACATGTTTATTAACAAATGATGTTTTTTAATAAACACATTCTCGTGTAAGTCGGATATGTTATGGTCTGGGGGTGCCTCCTATCTCTATTTACAGCAGAAGGACTCTAGATGGCCAATTTAAGCTTTATTCCTAGCTTCAGAGTGGATAGATTTCGATGTGACGAATCCCACTTTTCTTTTCTTTTTGGAAGCGTGCAGTGACTACAGTCTCAATTTCTCACCTCTTGGGAGCATTTTACACAAACTTCGACAGAGGTGGATCACCTAAAACAACCACTGTACTTCTTGCAGCCTGTCCGCTCCTCTAAAATATTGAAAAACCTGTCGAACAAACTTGTTTTGTACTTGTTTCGTCTGCTAAAACGTAATTTCCCAGGCCCTGTCTGAACTGTACCACTGGAGCACTAGGTGGCAATGTTGTTACAACGAAAACTCCTACCAGCTCCATCAGCCAGGGCTACTTTGTGCCACCAGAGATCCCAGCGATGCTTCACAGGCAATGCAGAAGCTTAGAGAACTGCCACCCCTCCTTCAGTGGTTGCGTGACATCATTTCGATGCCCAGGCTTGCTCCGAGTGAAAAGTTGTTGGTTGGTTTGTTTGCATTCTCATTAAAAAGCAAACGAAGGTGATGACGTGACATTTAACATGAATTTGATCTTCCCCATAAAAATTTCCAGTGGGTCTGGGAGATACTGAATAGGAGGCACAGGAATGAGCTGGCAGTCCCACCAGGGTGGGGTTCGACCATCTGACATGGGGAGGTGAGAACTCAAGCCTGATCCTAATAATATGAGTGGGATCATAAAAAGACTTTGCTGGAACCTTCCCCTTTCCTTATATACTAATTCCAGTGAAATCAAAGACAAAATTCCTGGGTATAAAATCTAGGATGAGAGCAGCTTTTTTTCAAGATTAGTGCTTTTAAAGAGAAAAGAGCTGATGCAAGTGTGCTACATCTAGCAGTTCAATCTGTGTTAATCAACTCCAGACAATTAATCAGTATTATCAGGTCATGATTCTGTGGGGCCTTTGCACACTCTGAGTATTTATTTTAATCCACTTTAATACACATCGTTTACAATTATCATAAACTGTGTGAATTGCATTTATGTGTACCAATAGGATAAGGAACAGTTCTGGTCTGAGTTTACCCCATCACTACAAGAACCTTGATGAAGACTCAGGTTTTAATTTCTTTATTTTGAGAAAACATTGCATCCTGCTGAAACCACTTCTTGTGGCCAAAGCAATAACGTTCACGGTGTAGAAAAACCCTCCCCACTTCCCAGTGAAGGAGAGTGGGCTCCACTGTCTCTCAGGGTTCCTTCCAGCTCTGCATTTCTACTCGCCCATGAACAGTTGGATCCCACAGTGGGTATTGAAATAAGCTGTGGTGTGAACATCTTGGATGGCACCAGAGTTACGCAGGGGTCAACGTAGTCCCTTATGTGGCTTCTCAGTGATGCACAGTGGTGGTCTACCACGGTGCTCAAGGAGGATCCGAAGAGGCACCAGTGGCAAGGCCAAGGGTCTAAACAACCCACCTACCTATTTGCCCAATCTGGAGTCTTTGCTGCTGATAGTGAGCAATAGTATGTCAGAGTTACTTATTCTACCAGCTTTAGTTCTCAACTAAGTGGATATTGTTTTACTCCATATCTTACTTGGAGGTCATCTGCCAGGTCAGTTTCTAGAAGAGATTCTCACAGTGTGCGTTTCCTCGGAGTATTAATTATACCACAAAACCACCGCAATATTGCAAAGGAGTGAGATACAGTTTTATCTGACTGGAAGAACAGGAGAAAATTACAGGTGTTACTCACAGTGTGTACTAAGGAGACATTAGAATTACTCTCTGGATTTGTTTGGGGTGGTGAGGAAGATTAATCTTCATTATTTTGGTCCTAAAATGCCTTTGAAGTGGTATGTTTTTTATATATAAGTCTAAGTAAAAAAATAATAAAATGAATGAAAGCACATCCATGGACTTTTAAGAGTTTTGCATGAGTGTGTGTACTCCAATATGTGAGGTTGCTTCATGTGTTTATACTTGAAACGCTAAATGCAGACTTCCTTGAAGTTTTTCAGTGGGAAAAAAATGTGTAAGGCTGCTGCTCCAAAAGGCAAGTACATTTTCCTTTGGAAATCTTTCATTTATACAGATACTTTTTAATGAAATGCTATTATGTTATTTTCCACAAGGATGGAAATTTAGCTACTTTGGGTGGAATTGTGGTTTTGGTATTTTTTTGAAAAAGCTCATGGGTCTTGATTTCACAAATGGTGTGAACTTGTTAAGACGTGAGCTGCCCCAAAAAGGTACCTGCTTTTCCCCTGTGTTTTCTGACAATCTTTTCCTTCCCCTCCCTAATGTTTGCATTCTTCTGCAGCGAGTCAGAGCAGGGACGTTACCTGTTTGAATACAGTTTTCTTGTTTGTTGAGATAAATCCATGGTCTGGTGTCCAGGAAGGATAGTGTGACTGGAGGTGGGCAGAGCCAAGCAGCCTGCATTTAGTTTGGCTTGAGCAGGCAGTAAAACCTCTTTCCTTATGCTGGAAAATTCTCTTTGATGGATCAAATTCTTAATTTTTCAATGCCCATTACAAAACCAAAAACAAAATGCAAAAACAAACAAACAAGACCCCCAAAACCAAACCAAAACCCCACCTGCTAAAGAGTAGTTACCAGCCTTGAGGAGTTTTGTGGGTTTGGAGTTTGTTTTTTTCCTTAATATGCCATTACAGGATGGGGAGGGAGAAAATAAAAGGTTTTATTAATACCATGAAAACAGAAGATCCTTTTTCTCACCCAGAGCCATCCATTTAGATTGGTATAAAAAGAGAGGGATGAAAAGAGGGACTTTTGCTGGTTTTTAGCCATGTGATCATACACAGACTTTGACAGCACAGCGAAGTTGTGCTGATATCTCAGGAAAAATCAGAAGCAGCTAAAAGACAGAAAGTTTAAAGAAGTGAAAAGATGTGCATTTCTGGCCTTATTCATGTCTCATTAGCTTCTGGCACAGTAAATTGCCTAGACCAGCAAAACCAGTTGTTCTTTCTCTTTTTTAATGCAAATTTTTGGGGAAAAAGATTGTAATGTCAGTGAAAAAAGTGACGCCCAAAGAACAGACTGGACTTAACATGAGTCCAGTCAGAAATCCTGGAGCTGGCTAAGTCAAGCAGATCATTAGAGCAGGTGGAACAATCCAGAAAAATGCCAGCCTCTCTGGAAAGCCTCTAGCTGGAATGCGCAAGACAGTTTCTGTATTTTTCTTTGACTTTTCAAAAAAGGACTTCCCCCTGGCTTTGCGCCTCCTTTCCATTAACAGTTTTCTCCCCAGAATATTTAATGAAATGCTTTGGTAGACAGTGGTGTTTACTAAAAGCCATGACCAAAAAAATATTTTCATTTATTTAAACTAAAAACTACCATTAGGAATATCTCTATCACCAGCTCAACACAGATGCATAGAAATACATGTTGGAGTTGAAGAAAAAAAAACCCACCAATTTTTTTGTTGAAATACTAGTTCATGAACGCTTTTAAACTCAGTTGTGTCTGAGTTGGAATGGTGACATGAGGACCTTCAGGCTGTACCCAGAACTGTCTGGTAGGAAGAACGTGTAGGGAACTAAACTTTGATGCTCTGCTATGTGATACAATGCCTAAATTAAATGTGCGTAGGAAGGAGAAAATTAAGAGTGGTCTAAGTATGGCTCTGTGCAATGAAAAATAAGCCACCCCCCAGCCCTTACAATCACCGAAAAAAGAAACAAGATGAGGAAGAATAAAACCATCAATGCAGATGAAGGTGCTTGCAATTATCCCATGGAAATTGCATGCTAAAAGTTGCTGAGGTGTCCTTGCACATCTTCAGCTGAAGAGGGGTAATGAAGTGGCTGGAAAGCTGCCTGGCAGAAAAGGACCTGGGGGCGTTGGTCAACACTCAGCTGAATGTGAGTCAGCAGCGTGCTCAGGGGGCCCAAGAAGGCCAACAGCGTCCTGGCCTGTATCAGGAATAGTGTGGTCAGCAGGACTAGGGCAGTGATCGTCCCCCTGTACTCAGCACTGGTGAGGTCCCACCTCGAATCCTGTGTTCAGTTTTGGGCCCCTCACCACAAGAAAGACATTGAGGGGCTGGATCGTGTCCAGAGAAGAGCAACGAAGCTGGTGAGGGGTCTGGAGCACAAGTCTTCTGAGGAGCGGCTGAGGGAACTGGGGTTGTTCAGCCTGGAGATGAGGGGAGACCTTCTCGCTCTCTACAATTACCTGAGAGGAGGATGTAGCGAGGTGGGGGTCGGTCTCTTCTCCCAAGTAATAAGCAATAGGATGAGAGGAAGCAGCCTCAAGTTGCACCAGGGGTGATTTAAATTGGATATTAGGAAAAATGTCTTCACCAAAAGGGTTGTCAAGCATTGGAACAGGCTGCCCAGGGAAGTGCTGGAATCGCCATCCCTGGAGGTATTTAAAAGCCAGGCAGACGTGGTGCTGAGGGACATGGTTTAGTGGTGGTTTTGGCAGTGTGAGGTTGATGGTTGGACTCGATCTTAAAGGTCCCTTCCAACCTAGGGGATTCTATGATTCTGTGATTCTAAGACAGGTTCTTTAATGATGTCCTCCCATAAGTATTTTTTTCTCACACACCTGCTCTGAAAGTTGTTTCTGCATTGCCTTGCACCTGAAGTTATGTTATTATGTTATTGCTAGTTATTGCTAGTT
Organism: Burhinus oedicnemus; assembly: GCA_008921705.1. Taxonomy (NCBI): domain Eukaryota; kingdom Metazoa; phylum Chordata; class Aves; order Charadriiformes; family Burhinidae; genus Burhinus; species Burhinus oedicnemus. Next base: position 750,570 of record VFFE01007200.1, on the reverse strand, counting down.
GAGTGTCAATGCCCCCCAGATTGGAAGTGTTTCGTACCTCTGCACAAACTGCATAATGAACATGGAGTAAAGGAGTTGTCAGTGCTCTGGCATCCAGTGCAAACATCTTTCAAGCAAGCAGATTAAATTGCTTGATATATATTACTGACTATCTGATTCATTAATTTATAGCTTCGATATGTAGTTCCACTTTTTGTAACTCCATTTTCAGGCAGGTAAAAGGCACACATTACCATGAAGGACACCATTCTTGCTGCTTTTTGCATCCAAGATGGTCTTTTCAGGCTGGTCTTGGCCTCCCCGAAGCACGCTTCTCTTTGTTATAGCTGTTAAGGCAAAATTTGGCTATAAGAAAGACGTTAATTCTGGCACAATAACTTGGAAAGTTTCATGCCACAGTGCAGCATAAAACAGTAATTAGATGAAGAAAAAATAAGTAACTCTTTGTTTAAATGGTGATGTGCGATCTTTCAAAACAGCAGCTACACAGTCCATGACTCTCCCTAAACTCATTAAAGCAAAAACCTTAGCCTTCCTGTCCCTTTCAAAACCACAAATTCTGTGAAGATTACACACCAAGTTGATTTAAAGTGGTTGCTCAATCAGAAGAAAATGTTGACTCTAAATTTCAGTGCTTTGTGATGTTCTGAAGCAATCTGTAATCTGCTTTCATGGGCAAAATGAGACTTTGCACCCTTCCAGTTTGGATTGTCAAGTTTTTTATTACTGGTACTATGGAATAATCAGCCTTTTCTTTGGTTCGTTGATTGGTCTGGTTGGGTTTTTTTCCTCTTATTTTTTCAAAGGAATCACTGATTGCTCCAAACCGAACTCGCTTGATGTCCTTTGGAGTTTCTGTCCCACCTGTGCACCAGTTTAAGTCATCATGTATAATTCAGTAATGAGGCTTACCCCGACCTGAGCAAGGCACAGAGGGCTAAGCCCTTCATTCTTTGGGCACTCGAGGTTCCCACTGAAGCACTGAATGTCAGATTCAACCCTCTACAGCAAACATATGTCAATACACAGATGGTCACAACAGCAGCATTTTCCCACAGACATTCACTTGATATTTTTAAGCAAACCCTCTTCTATTTGTCCTCAGACCTCTTGGTGTTCACCCAAGTATTCCAGGAAATTTAACCTGCAGGCAGAAATTTTTCCCCGAGGAAGACACACAGACACAACAGCAAAAGGAACCCCAAAAAAATAAGCTGGGAAGAAGATTAGTAAGTCAGATGGACAGACGGACTGATCGTTTGATACACAGAAGTAGTATGCTTGGAGCAAATTCAGGAGGATATTCAGATAACACAGATTATAGTTTGCAAATGGGAAGAGTTCAAAGTGGGACCCTGACATTCCAAGACAAGCTTGTGTAGGCTGGAAAATAAATGTATGCGTGATGCTTAAAGGTTTTTTTTCTCCAAAAAAGTTTCCCCTTTCCCTCTGAAAACTAAGGGTTTTAGCTGGAAGGTTAAAATGAGATTGAGACACATTGAATAACCGAAACATCAATATGAGGATGAAGCATGCTCTGGAAGTGTCTGCCTCCACAGACCATAGAGAAAATCCAGATGACTAACTAGGATGGAGGATTATCTTTTACAAGATCCAAGTAAAACTCTACCAAATCAACTGGTGGAGGACAGCTTTAGCAATCTTGGGATCCTGCAATTCACTGCAGGGAGTAGAGCCCTGCCTTGAAAGAAAAGCATTTGTGCTACTGAAGTCTTATAACAGCATGGAGGAAAGCACAGGGTCAGAGGTGTGAGACAAATTTAAATTAGGCTAACTCTCCTGGGAACGGTACCAAGTGGGTCATCTGGCCTCAAGAAACAAAAATAAACAAGCATGATTCTGTCGTACAGAAACTAGAGTATTTTATCAACACTTAGCTCTGGATGAGCCTTTGTCATTGGTAAATGTCGTTGAAATAATACGCAGAGAACTTAAATGGGCCCAGGAGAAGATTCATTCATTCAACTTCATTGAGTTCCAGTGCACAGGCCAATCCAGTGGCCCTGCTTCACGTACTGGTATGTAGATATATGTACACCAGACATTCTCCAGGAGCAACATAGTCAAAGACTACCCTTTTACCAAAGATTTCAACATCTAAAGAGTTGTATGCCTTCTCTGTTTCACTTGGGAGGTTCATGGGAACTGTTAGACCTCTTTGTTGGACTGAGTTTTATGAGTATAAATCAGAACTGCCAGAAGAGACTATATTGGTGCAAGATATATGAAAGGTCATTTAGCCAAATCTTTTGATAGCTTATTCCATTAACAAATCTATCCAGTAATAGATTATTACCTGGCAAAACTGAAAGGTTTAAAATAATTGCTCTCTCCCCGACACTCTCTCAAAGCCCTGTTATTAAGTTCTGAGCACTTTGCTAACTGAGATTTCCCGTTTCAACATCCTGCTGACTCTCCTGCCCCTTCACTTAGACCTGTGCCAGCCTTTTGCGACCATCAGACTTCTCAGACCTTCGCTCCACGTCCTCTGCCTTTCCTCCTGCCTTTCCACAGCCCTGATTTCTCAAGGACCCCACGCGTTTGCACCCTGCTTCGCTCTCCCTTTTACATCTCTTCTTTTAGCCACATCTCCTCCTCAAACATGCTAATGTCTGATCTAATATAGGCTCATCACGCTTTGCTGCTGCTTCCGACTTGGCTCCTGCAGGCAGTGGGAATGATATCCATGGTGTCAATCAGCATCGCCCTATTGCCTTCAGTACGGCTATCTCCAATTTACACCGGCTGAGGATCCAGCCTTCTGCTGCCAAAAGTACTAACGATTTTGCAGAAATATGGGTCTCTCTCTCTCCCTCTCTTTCTCTTTTTTTTTCTCCTAGCATGAAAGATCTAATTACAAATTGCTGAAGGCTTGCTACAAATAAAACAAAAAAAAAAAAGAGAGAGAAAAAAAAGATACCCTTTTGACTCTGCATTGTCTGTTACCAATTTACTGAAAGGAATTGGATCTATATTTTCACCCAAACAAATATTTCTTCCCATGAATACTGAGAACAACTATTCAGTGAAATATCTCCATGGAGAGTTGTTAAAACTTATTTTCACAGCTGTGAGGTTGTTCAGTCTGATATTACTGGATACCAGTACTATGAATGATAGCAACATTACCATGGTATAATGTTAACGGAACCATCCCGCCTGGCTCTCTGGAAATACCAGTTACCTTACCTCCCAATAGCTTCAATGCAGTGGATGGGATGTGTGCCATATTTTCATTTGTTATGATTATATTAAGGATGACAACACAGCAAAGGCTAAAGGCAACATTCGTACTGGTAGGTTAAACAGTGTGGAGGGCCTTTCCTCCGTCCCTGTGGCCAGCTGCAGCAGGGGTTACTTCTGATTTCTCCTTGGAGCCCCTGTGGAGGTGTATCCAGAGAAAGCCAGCTGGGTCATCAGAGAGGGGTTTCTGCTTTGTGATGCTTGATGGACCCAAAACATCTGGCAACCAGAAGAGACACAGGGACTATTGGGGGTGGGGGAACTGCTTACATTTGGTGATGTTGATGCCTGGAGTAAGGGGTTGAAGGAGAACAGTTGGGGGTCCTAGTCTCCTCCACAGTTTAACTTCAGGAAAGTAATTTTCTGGATCTAGACCTCAACAATTTGTCCAAGGTATGGAAGCTTAAGGCAGAGCCAGGAATGGAGCCAGTTCTGCCTGATCCCTGGCTCACTGCCTTGAAGAAGAAGGTTCCCTCTACACCAAGCACTGTGGTTACAACAGTCAGTGGCAGTGGCAATGTGCTTTCCCAAAAAAAAATCAGCTTGAACTGCTCCCATAGCACTTCCAATCATTGGAGCCCTGGGCAATGGACACCTCTGTGGGGACAAGGACAGACTGAGACCAGGCTGGGATGTCAGCTCATGGGTCAGGGTCCAGGTTTGGACCAACAGTGTCTGTGACCAGGGCCAGGCAAGGCTGTGGCATGGTGGGGCTCATGTGGGCTCCAAGCACAAGACACCCAGCTCAAAGCAACTCCCCTGGGCAGAGGGATAAGCCCTGGCTGACCCCATAGCGCAGACTCAGAGCCGTGTCTAAAGTCACCAAAGGAAGGTGGGCACCCTCCCCTGTGCCGTTTCCAAATTGACCCCAAGTCCCAGCTGCCAGACCTCCAGGGCAGGGAGTGTGCTCAAATCCCTTATAGTGTCTATGGGCCTTCTTGCCCTCCAAAGGTACACGTTTTCCTTAACTGAATATAAAGGCAGAAAAGACTAATTATCTTTCCCTTCAGCAAACTTAACTGTTAGGCATTTAAAGTTAAGAGACATGATCCCAATCCTTAGCCTCAAAAGCAAGCTATTCTGACAAGAATAGCGACAGAAAAAATGACAGAAATTATGAGATTGCATGGGCCTAAATTCTGATCTTGCTGAGGGAAAACTCTTCCTCAGAGGGTGTTCAGCAAGAATGAGACCCTTACGGGCTCAGATACTGAAGAAGGTACAATAGCCCTAAAGCTGAGCTACTGCCAGAGGCCTCAAAACCATCTGTTGCTCCGTCACAGAATCACAGATGTTTGAGATTGGAAGTGACCTCTGAAGGTCATCCTGTCTAACCCCTCTGCTCAAGTAGGGCCACCTAGAGCAGGTCATCCAGGACCACGTCCAGTTAGGTTTTGAATATCTCCAAGGAGGAAGACTCCACAAGCTCTCCGGACATCCTGTGCCAGTGTTTGACTGCCCTCACAGAAGAAAAAGTGTTTTCATGTGTTGTAATTTGCGACCGTTGCCTCTTGTCCTGTCACTGGGTACTACTGAAAGTCTGGGTCCCTTGTCATCAGCTGTGGAGCTGGAAGCAATACAGCTGTACCAGAAAGAGGGAAGGTGATGAGTGCTACTGAAGAGCAGTGTGGATGATTTAGAAGAAATGTTGTGCTAATGTGGATACGGCCAAGAATGAAATCCTGCCCCTTGCTTTTACTTGAAAATAATATTCCTTCCATAGTAACTTCTTTCCATAGCTGAACTCTAATTAAACCAGTGGTCTGGTGGTTACAGGTTCATCAGTCTGCACTGGAACATCTCCCTCCCCTAGTTTTCATCCTCCATTACTTACACTGCACTTTTTGTAATCAGTTGATACAAGGGCAAAAATAGAAATCCTGCTTGCACCACTAGGAATGCTTCCACCTGTTTCCTGCAGACATGAAATGACCTTTTCCTGTCCTCTGAAAGGCCTATTTCCCTTTAATTTGCATAGTCACCCCTGTAAAATCCCAACAAAACAAAGGTGTGGAGTTGCACATACATTTTGCGTAAGTACAAATGACAAAATACAGTAAAGTTGAAGTGGACTCAGAGAAGACGGGCAAACAGCATGTGACTCAGCTGCCTAAGCACATGGACCATGAGACATACAGTATACCTGAGTCCTTCTGGAGATGTGACTCAGGGCAAGGAGGGATATTCTAAGGTGTTTCTGGTAGCCGTAGGTGCTCTTGGCTGGGCAGCTGCATTGTACACTTGCTGTCTCAGTCTTAAAATGAACCCTTCCCAAATGTCTCACCAACTAATATCAGACACCAAAATTATGAGGAAGAAAGTTATGTATTCTGAAAAGAATGCTTTTGAGATTTACACATGCTTCACCACCACCCCAGACACCAGTGTGGTGCTCCAAAGTCAAACACTGCCAGTCACAAATGTTTACAAATTTGTTTATACATTTGGTTTTATGGTAGGTTCCAGCTGGCTAAATACAGGTATGTCGTGACATTTGAGATGCCCTGAGACAGAGGCACAAGGTGGGTTGGCTTGACATCGGGCTTACGGGAGATCTGCTGGCTTATCAAGCAGCCGAGTCCTCCCAAATGACACTGAATCAAGGAAACGGAATACTGTCTTCAGCGCCCACAGCTTTGAACAGCAACGCAAAGAGCAGAGACATGGACAATCACATCATTGCGTTTGTCTCATAAAACTCTCTGATCTCTGTGAAACAAACACCTGGAGACAGCTCACCTCCTGCTACGCAGAGTTTGTCGATGGTTAATCAAACCACCCAGACTATCTGCAGAGAAACCAACAGGTTTCCTTAATCCTTAGCAGTGAGCCTGCTCTTCCCAGCCCCTGAACATGTTTTGGTTTAGCAGATCATTGCTCATCCTCTTATGGTTTACAATGCAGGTCGTGAACTTGGAGTATGATATTCCAGCACGTACGTTTTTAAAGTGCAACCCATGTAGCATTTTAAGCAGAGTAAACACTCAATTAGAAGACAGCACGATACTCCGGATACAATGTTCCGTGACAGGGAAAACAGGACAAGTAATTGTATTTGTTTAATTTAAGAAATCAAGTGGACAAGGGTATCCAGACCTTTCCCTTACCCTTATTACTTGCTTCAATTTTGTTGCTGGTATTTTTCCTCCTGTTTAATAGGCAAGGCAGCTGACAACTGAATTAGTACTCTTTCCTTAGTATGCCACTGGCTCATGACAATAGCCTTAGGGGTAAGATATAGATAACTGAGAAGTTTTCTCACTGTTGTGATATATTTTTTCATATGGTTAATAAGGCAATTGGAATGACATTCTGTCACAGTGGTACAATCCAGCGAGTTTGTGATTTCCCTTGTGTTGCCACTAGGAGGAGATGCACAGTGTTAATATCCCCCTCTCTTTTTCTTGGAGAACACGTTTAAAGGATATGACAGTCTGCAAACTAAAGCGTCCTTTAGTGTTGCTAAGGATTAGCTGCTGTTTATTATCACTAATGGGAAAAGGCTTAGGGCTGAACTGTTGTTGCTCCACTGTGGATTTTGTTTCAAAAGCCTCACAAGAATGCCCTTATATTCTAATCAGCGAGTTCAGCTAAAGAAACACAAATAAGAGAATCAGCGGCAATTAAAACAAAACAATAATAATGGCTACATCTGTGTAAAAGGATACTTAGTAAATCGCTTATAAACAATTACATAGTTTTCCTTACAGCAAAGCCCATCAAAGCATGTTGGGCTCAGTTCATTTCTGAAATAACTCCATCGAGGTCCTGATGCCAAATCCTGCTATTGCTGCTGTAAATTAAGGTATTTGCACTGAAGGCTGGATCATCTGAAGACTCTGCTTGGTCTGTTTGCATCAAGATGTCCTGTCCTGAAAGCTGTGAAAGGCAAAGTGAGGGTCCAGTCCTGAGCACGTTGTGAGAGCAGGGCTTTTGTCAGCAAAGATCTCCATCTCCACATGTTATTCTAATATGGTAATCGATTGTTTCCCAAAGACCTCCGTACCAGCAGCTCAGATTCCTACAAAAACATTGCCGTAGTTCAAGCATCTATCACAACTACAGCGACCACAGGGGAAAGAGGTAATTGGAGTGGCAGAGACTGCCCTATTCTCAACGGATGGGCAATTGCCCCATGGCGAGACAGAAGTGGATGGTGTATTTATGCACAGGCACATATTGTTCGAGTGGTACACGCCTCTAGACATACTGTCGGTGCTCAAAGGGCTCCAGCTTGCTTGTGGCAGGTTATTAATCTGATCGGTGCCTAAGCGTAGGGCTTTCAGCTGGAGCTTTGCTCACTGTGGGTCATTGGGAAGCGCATTTAGCTAACAGTTTGTGAACTGTTTATTGGAAAACTCCAAGGACATAAATAAAAGAGTGAAATTTTCTCTTCTCATTGTTAAAATTGAGGCACAGTATACATTTACACATGTATTTCTTTTTTTGCTTTACAGGTGTTGAAGGCTATCAGACATCTGGAGTCTCAACCTTCCTCCCCAGCTTTGAGGACCATATGCTGCTTAGACCTATCACATCCTATGCTTTAGGAACGGTCTATATTTATTCAGTCGTACATCATTATACCTCAGTTTGCATCCTTTGCATAGGCTCACATTCATTTTAGCTGATTCCTTCTTCCACTATGTGACCTCACTTGTTTGTTACAAGCAGTAGGCATGTTTTTTTAGCCAACGACTAGTAGAAACTGGTGCATGGGGTAGAGAGACAATGGTGTACAACAGTCAGAGGGTACAACTTAAAGGAAACCTTCACCTTCACCAAATGACATCCTATGGCTTCTTCCCAGAAGGTGACCTAATGTCCCCATCTACAGGGAGTCGATGATCTTAAAGGTCTTTTCCTACCTAAATGATTCTATTATATGATTCTATGATCTCATGACCAGATCTTGCTCTGCAAGCTGAGGATTGTGAGTTAGTTACCCAATATAGATATGGTCAGGTATAGAATCATACAATCATAGAATCGTCTACATTGGAAGCGAAGTTTAAGATCATCAAGTCCAACCATCAACCTAACACTACCAAAAACACCACTAAACCATGTCCCTCAGCACCATGTAGATATGCTGGACACAATTTATAGGTGTTCAGCACCTGAAATGTCTGCTGTTGATCTGCTACTCCAGAAGGGAATGGGTCACCTGTAACTCTGTGTCACATCTGGGCATCCTTCTAGATGACCTGGATACCCTGTGGGATCTTACATGTAAGACTCCTGCTGTATTGGGGTCTGCGCACTTAGTCTATTTGTGTTTTGCCTTGTGCTAATTTTTGTGTTATAAACCTCTGGGTTTCATGCAAGTTTGTAGCCCAGCGGCTTAGAGGCAGGAACTGATCAATTCTGTGTATTCCTGGAAGGAACAAAACTACATGCAAATTCAACCACTTTTTTCTAATAGTTTCATTGAAATAAAGCATTAGAAAAGAGGAAACATTAAATGACTTGGCACAGACTTTTCTTTTTCAAGTTAAATGTTTGAACTTTCCATTTCAGAGGGATGTTTTACTTTAAAATCAACTTACATTTTTTAAAGGGAATAATAAAGAAGCAATAAATTAGCCTAAGATACTCTGCTATTTCAGCTCTTACTGATAGGAGCCATGATCCTACAAGCAGGTACGCACAATTTAAGACTAAGGACTCTCCTCACCTGTTTCACACTGCTCAGGTGCTGAGAATAACACATGCACATATTTTTGCAGGATTGGGGCCCAGCTGAGCAATATCTGATTTTATGTGTTTGGAAGCAATGAGTGTATGAATAATACATCTGTAGGCCTGGAGATTTAATGGCACGTAGGAAACATGACAGGGTGAATTCAGAGTACTGCAGAGCAAACAGCAAATTTCCAGTAATTTACAGGAAATTTAGAGTTAAATAATGACAGATGAGGGTCCAGATTGTGGTCAGCAATTCTTCCTATTTAAGCAGAAACAAATTATGTGAGGCCACGTTGATGACAATTCAAAAAGCTGATGTTTTGTTCATATAACTAATGCTGTGGACCTCAGCACCAGAGACCAATAACAAAGTATGTTGGTTGGAAGGAAAACCCTCCAAAACAGGACTTTGTTGTCTGCTGTAAAAAGCAGCACACGTAATGAGATTTTCTATTTTGATATTTTTCCCGCAGCACTCTGCACTGTTATTTTGGCCTCCGAGCACTGGAAGTTTTTTTCCCTTTCCTCCTGGACACCAAAACCTGGTCTAAAACATCTTTTAATTTGTCACTTTTAATACATTTCGGCAGCACTCATGGAAGTTTAACTTCAACCAGGAAGGAGTGGGGTGGTGGGAGGCATTTTGGTGAGGTTTTGAGGAGATTTTTCCCATCAGTGATACCTTCCCACTGCCATCACGGTGTTTGCAATCCCCAGCACCCAGGAGAGATGGAGCTGGATGAGCTCCTTTACACAGGGAGTGCTTCAACAACTCTCACTTTCACAGAAAATATTAAAAGCTGAGAGAAATCTCTTTCCATGATTGTTAAATGCTTGTTCTCTGTCTTTTTCCAATCAGAATTCACTTTTTAGAGAGAATTTAGCGTTCATTAAAGTTTTATCGTGACAACTGTGAACTTTGGGAGCCACTATAGATGAAATGATTTTCCTAGACCTCTGCAAACAAGCTGTCCCTATCGAACATGTTTGCCTATGTTGCAGGTTAAGTCAAGACTTGCTGTCATCCACAAGGGCCATCTAGACACGCAAAGGCCTTAAAGAAAATAAGCTCAAGGTCTTTCTTGACATAGTAACAGGCTTCTACATTTTTGCCTTATTGTACCTTAACCCAGCAGAGAAGGCAGGGGATATTCTAGCATTAAATATCTGTTTCCCCACAGCCCCTTTCTATCTCCATAGGAAACTGTTGACAAGTCATTTAAAAAATAGACAAGATCAAATATATCCGGAGCATTTTAAAACATAGAGGCCTTATGAAAAGAAAAGCAGAGAGTCTGCAACACTTCTCCAGAACACAAATTCAAGAGTTCTGGCTATGGAAAACTAATTACCATGAGCTTAGACTCCAGGGAGTAACTGAGGGGATTTTTGGAGACTGAAGTCAGGTTAGACTATCTGTGCAGACAGAGCCACTCTTTAATAAACTCCATGATGGGTTAGCCCAGAGGGCAGCAACCTTTGGAGAGGAAGATCCTGAACATAATATGTATCATAATATGGACTGTAACATCTGTACTGACCAAATGTGACCAAGCCCTGTTCTGTCAGGTTGTCTCTTTTTAAGCAAAATGGGAACACTTTGTCCTCTCTCCTAAATTTAACGGTGCCTGGGAGCTTTCCCTTGCAGTGGACAGATAGGGTCCATTCTCAGCTTGTCCGAGTTGTCTCTCCAGGCTCTAGAGGCTAACATCCTCTCAGAAACTCTTTCCCAGGCACAGTCTGGGAGCCAGCACAGACCAGAAACGTCTCCTAACAGTCATTTCAGATGAGACCACAATGTTCTGAAGTTTAAGAGAATGGATTGTTCTGTTTCTGTTGGACTCCCTGCCAGACAAAACCATGCAAGTGTTCTTAATTTACTAGTATAACCTTTGAATGGGGTCATTTCACCTGGTTTTTGACTTCCAAAGTAAGATTTCTTTAGAACTTAGTGGAGTGTGTGATTTGTCTGACTACTTTGGGCACTTCCAGTAGGATATGATGACTTGCTCTCTGAGAATACTCATTTCTTTATGTTGACTGAAAGTCTTAAGTCACCACCTTAGATGGAAATTCTTCATTTTATGAGACAAGTTTCTCCTCTCAACCTGAATTACAGATGAGCTATCTCTGACAATGCAGAAATTACCATGCTTAGATGTTAGCTGAACCTGGTCTTAGCTTCAAAATGTAACCATAACCTTAGTTTTCCCTTGGTTTCCCAAAAAGGGGTGATTTGTTACAATTGTTGTAGTGATAACACACACACCAAACTCCAAATAAACGTTACTGGAAGAAAATTCTGAGTCATCTTTACGTCAGGGTGAGTTTCACATGTGAAAGTATGACATGTGTAAACGTACCTTGTGCAATTACAAATCCTCATACGAAGTGCTGCTGCCAAGTCGCTGACTTTTCAATACAATGCATTTAATAGGTAAGAAACTTTAAAATGCCTATTTTCTTTGTGATTCTTGAACCAACCCTTGCATTGAGTCTCAGTAGAAGATTAAAAATAAATCAAACAATCAGAAATTTTCCTGAGCAATATTATTTCAGATAAGCAATCACAAAGGTTACCACAAAGAGACCATGTGAGCGCAGATTTCAAAAAAGGGAGGAATGAGAAGATTTACAATAGGGGAAAGTATAAGAATTAGGATGATCCTATCAATTAAACTCTATGAAATCATCTGCTATCTACCCCGTTTCCGTATACATGCCAGCTTCTTGGATAAGCATTCTCTGGAGAGCTCAGCAGAGCCAAAATGCTGCTACTGTGAAAATGTATTTAGTAATAGCTGGGACAGAAGCGGAGCTCAAGCAATACTGTTGAGACATTTAAACATGCAGACAAACTGGTTGCCAGTCTTTCCATCCCAGTGAGAGCCAGTGGGGTTTTAGGTAAACTCAAAGTCCTATCCTTTCATTAACTTTAGTCCTGAACCTGCACTGAGACACCGACATGGCAGGTAGATCTAGAATAAGTTTGAATACCTCATGTTAGCTTTTTGAATGTAAAACCACCGTAGTTATATGGCAACGTGCAGCCAAAACCTCTGGCTTTTGAGGCTAAACAATGTAAATACTGTCTGAGATACTGTATGAGTATCTCGGCTGCTTTAGGAATGTGCTGACATTGAACAGGGCTATGTGAGGCCACAATAAGGAACAGAGACGTGATATTATAGGCTGTGTTATAGCTCGTACCAATGATATTTTCCTATCTCATCACTGATTTTCTGTAGTGGCTTGGAAATCCATAGTCCCCAGGATCCTGGAGTGTTAGGCACTGTACCAACCCAGAACAAAACGTGCAAGAGATCTGACAGTCCAAGAAAGGTGTATGTATGTTTATGTGAGCATTATTTAACCTGGCTGGGTGTCAAGCTGCATGATTTTGGCAAGAGCTCTTTTCGAAGAGTTTACAGGTACCGACTTGTTCCGCATTGCACAATATTTTTTTCCACATTGTGATTTCAATGCAAAAGCTCATGAAAAAAAAGCATTACTGAATAAGGGCAAATAGATCAGACCTGAACCCTTTGAAGGTTTCTAGGGCTTGTGCTATTGACAGTTTCTTTCCTGAATTTGCTTTGGTTTTGTGCCTAGTGAGTATCTGACTGCTGTTTTAGAAACTACTAGCATATTCTACAGAGCACTAAATTTTACAGTACCCCTACAGTAACCTTAATACCTTTTATCTTGAATACTATAGTGCATGTACCTTTATTTATAATGTATTGTACAGCCTGTGATGCTCACTAGTGCTGTACTTTTACCATTAGCACTCCAGGAAATGAAAGAACTGTAGCTTACATTATGACAGGGGCAATCAAGGCAGTCTTATTTGGCAGGGCAGCTTTCGTTTAAACTGGAGCCTGAAGTGGTCTATAGGGTTAGGGTGAGTAAACACTTACTAGAACAACATAGTAGAAAAGTCAAAGGAGGAAATATAGGCCCAGATAAGGACATAGTTTTGTTTTTCGGTTCGTTTTTGAGATGCAGAGTGGAGCAGAGGTGGAAGGATACGAAGAGGCAGCAACTGAAAAATAGAAGAAGAGACCACACTGCGAGCCTGTGGTATTAAGAACGGAGGGAAAATATAGGAAAGTGTAGAAAGAACAATATCTGAAAAAGAAAGGCTTGAAGAGCGGACAACATAAACTAATTCATAGCACCCAACTTAGGAACACGGCTGTTGCTTAACTTAGTTGAGTATCACTCTCTGAAGTCACCTAATCATTCTCTTGAGTTCAAGCAGAGGATGGGGCTTCTGCTGTAGGCAGCTGGGCTACCTTTCCTCTCCAGGTGGTGTAAAGCCTTCTAAAAATGAGCCAATGCTCTTGACTTGTAGCGGAGTTGAAGTGAGAAGACCAAACTGAGTGATACAAGGTCCCTGAGGGACAGGAGAAAACATCTGCGGAGACCATTAGAGAAGTGAGGTGGAGGAAAGGAACAAATGCTAAACACATGTGCCACAAGGAGGATGGAGGCAGCTCCATCATGTACTGTGACACCCACGGTACATAATGACAAGGCTGCTTGCTGAATGTCTGCATCTGGGTATAAGGGATATGGTGTGCTCGTTTCGGCTGGGATAGAGTTAATTTTCTTCATAGCAGCTCGCATGGTCTTATGTTTTGGATCTGTGCTGAAAACAGTGTGGATAACACAGGGATGTTTTAGTTATTGCTGAGCAGTGCTTACACAGAGTCAAGGCCTTTTCTGCTTCTTAGACTGCCCCACCAGCGAGTAGGCTGGGGGTGCAGAAGGAGCTGGGAGGGGACACAGCTGGGACAGCTGACCCCAGTTGACCAAAGGCTTATTCCGTACCATATGATGTTGTATTCAGCAGTAAAAGCTGTGGGGAGGAAGGAGGAAGGGTGGGGAATGTTCAGAGTTAGGGTGTTTGTCTTCTCAAGTAGCCACTACACGTGATGAAGCCCTGCTTTCCTGGAGATGGCTGAACACCTGCCTGCTGATGGGAAGCAGTGAATTAATTTCTTGCTTTGCTTTGCTTGTCCACGCAGCTTTTGCTTTACCTATTAAACTGTCTATACCTCAACCCACAAGTTTTACTCATTTTTCCCCTTCCGATTCTCTCCCAAGCAGCAGCTGTATGGGCCTTAGCTCCCTACTGGGGTTAAACCACGATGGATGGTAAGACCTTGGGTCACCCAGCTGGGCAATGCCGGACACATGCAATTCAACCAGAGATTTTCAACTGGGGCTGAATACTCTGGAGCTCACCAAGTCCACCTGAGGATTTACATCCTATATCTAACGTACTACCAGGGTTTTTTTGCATTTTTTGCATTACAAACCGCACCCTTGGGAGGAGCACTTTTTATTATCTACAAAACAGATTACAAGGAATACAGAGGTCCTGATCCCGCTGACAAAGCGTGTGCTGTTGATCAATGACAAACTTGTATTGACTGAAACACCATCAAGCCGAAAAGATGAAAGCAAACCAAGAACGTAGTGATCTTTTTTATGTTTGTTGGCAAAGAACTATGCTACGGTAGAAAAAACAGGCTTGATTCTGCTTTCCCTTCCCAATGTATAAATGAGGAGAAATGCCACTGAGTTCAGTGGAGTTTGTGTGAGTAAGTGGAAAATCAGATTCGGGAGCTCTATCGAACTCAACCCCGCATCTTGTAGGAGGCTGCATTTCCACTTCTTTCTCACAGGGGCTCTTTGTTTGTATTTTTCCCCTCTGTGTCTCTCTTTATTTTCCTTTCCTTTGAAGTCTTAAATCCTATAGGTGACCAATCTTTCATCCATAATCTGCAGCATTCAAATTAAAGGGAATGGTCTATAGATTCTAGGATTTTCTGCACACTATGGCTAAATCCTAGCAGAGTCCCCTATGAGCTGAGAAAGCCAGGAGCAGAGTGTGAAGTTAAATTGATCCAATCAATGTGCCACATGCAATCATGTTGTGTTCATTGCTAGTCAACAAACAAGCTAAAGCCCGAGACAGATTTCTCCTCCTTAGTAAACTGTCATTTTATCAAGTGATGGGTTAGCCAAACACGTTTAGCAATCTCAGTAGTTCCTGTTCGTATTAATCATTGTGTAGCTTTGAATTTTACAAGATTCCATAAATCTTCCTTCAACCGAATACTTCTAAAATCCGCTTTGCTCAGTTTGTGTTTTACTAGGAATAAATATGGTCATTTTTCATAGTAAACTTGTATATTGTTTTAAAGAAAATAGATAGAATGGAAATAAATGCATTTTCCTCCAGTAACATTAAACAAAAAGGTTAAGCTCCTACTGACAGGAAAGATGTATTTGCAAGTGATTAGTTATATTTCTATCATAGCGCTTGTCTGTGTTCTTCTTTTGATGTTTAAACAAAGCTCTTGAACACACTGGGTTGTAGTCTCTGATGTTGATTTATAGGTAGGACTGAATTCCAAACACTGAACTAGTAGGCAGGCATTAATAAAAAGCAGAGAGTTTCTTCCTGCTGGTTAATATGTGACTAAGCTATCCTGTTTTAGGCCTCAATCTGTCAAGAACAGGTGTATAATAGGGGAGTCCTTGAGGCGCAAAGACTGGAGCTATACACAAAGGGTTTTGTTCAGCTGCACTCAGGACAAATGTTGAAACACCAATTTACAAAATTGTTTTGACACAGAATTATTTTATGGTTATTATGACACGGACACAAAATTATTTAGGTTACTCCAGGCCCAAGAGGATTGGTAGGAACTCCAGATGGACCTAACTAAACTACTGTAGGTAATTGGGCAACACAATGGCAGATGAAATTCAACACAGACAAGCGGAAGACAAAATGCCTTGGGAGAAGAGTTTAAGTGCTAAAAATCCCATAGACTTCAGGGAGGTCAGATCCTTCAAGAGCTGATAGGAGCTGGACGTATTTTACCCTCTCAGTCAAAATCTCTAGCTCAGTGGAGCTGGCAAATATGTAGAGAATAAGGATCAAAATAAATCTTTCCTTTATATCCCATTTCCAGTTGCAAACAACCTCTTACCTTTCAGAAGAAGGCAAATCATCAACAGCCAAGTTATGCCCTCGAAGAAAATCCTCTCACAACAAGTATCGGGCTAAAGTTCAGAAACATGAAATGTGACTGCAAACATTGCCTAAATATAGGACTGTGTGCTTCCTGAGCATGCTAAGGACATACCACCGTCAGTTCCTTCCAGGAACTTGGTACTGAGGCATTTGGATTTCTCCTTGTGCCGCTGCAGACATAGTCCAAATAATTGTTCCAACAGCTGAATCAAAACAGGGAGATAAAGAGAAGTCCAATTATACTTTAAAAAAATCCAAAAGCCAGGTACGTCTGCACTGGTTAGGTGCCACTAAGCCATATCCTCTCAGTGCTAGGAAATTCTGTCTTATTTTAAAGCTGTATTTATGTAAACTTCAGCTTCCAGCCATTGAATCTTGCTATGCCCTTGTTAGCAGGGATGACAAGCTACCAAACATTTCTAAGTACCTTACGCAGTGGTCAGCTCGTCTCTCCACTTTCCTTTTGATAATCTAAGTTGAGCTCCTTAAGCCTGATATTGCAGAGCTTGTTTCCCAACCCATGGATCAGTTTTGCGGCACTCCTTTGAACTCTCTGTAGCGTATCCGCATCCTCCTGAAAAATAGATATGCCCTCTTAAGAAACGCAGTTTATGGTCACAATGTTCCACTGTCCAGCTTCTAATTGATTGAACCCCTTTTGTAGATGCAAAATTGTATTAACTTTCTTTGCGGTGTTTGCACTGAGTGTTTATGTTGTATAACAACGTGCGTCCATGACATACTTGGTTATGTACCTGTTTGGTGTCTCTGCAAGGGCTTGTACCTTCTGCGTAAAGGACAACAACCTCTTAGGATAGCAAAGCTTTGTCTGGTGGATTTTTCTCAGTGGTAACAAAATCATCTTGAGTGATAGCAAAGTGATTGGATGCCATTCTGTAAAACATATGGGATGTGCGATAGAAATTCGTACTTTCTGATACTCTCACTTCTGCAAGACTACAATGCCTTACATTGCAGCCCAGAAAAGTTATTTATCAACTTTACTATCCACTGAAGCTGATTTGTTAGACACACAGGTAAGAGCTGTTACAAACCTCATTTGTTTAGAATGTCAAAACAACATCAAATGCTTAAATCAGGTATGACTGCATTTGCCATTAAGAATTTCAACTTTTGTTTCTGAACCTTATTGCTGCCTCTAAACAAGGCCCCCCCAGTAACTCAGCCACAGGTGGGACAAATCATAGCTTGTAAGCTAGAATTTGGAAACCGCAGACCATCCACTGTGTCACTCTTCTGCTGCAAAATTCTCGTAGCCCCAAGCATAGAGGGGTGCCCACTCTGCAACTATCTATCCAGACAGGCAGAGCGCCTGGGTTTCAGAAGCCTGGCCTCTCTCTTGATATGAAAATAACGGAGCTCACCGAAGTATTTAATCTTCTGCAACTTTATTCCCATGTGTATATATATTTAATTTTTAAAATTTTTTTACCTTTTGTTTCTTTTTTTCTGTATATATCCCATGAGGACTGTCATACTGATCCTGAGCTAGACCACCATCTGGGACTAAACAAATATGGTTCTATTGTTTCAACTGAGCTACACAAAATGAGGATCTGTAGTTTGAGTTGTTCTGGGTTTTTTTGGCATAAAACCACAGATTTCCTTACTGATGTCAGCATAACTAAGACCAGTGAGTCTGTAGATTGCAATTGTATTGCTATCACTACAGCTGACAGTAAGCATCCATTTCACAAGTAAAGTGGAGTAGGGTTCGGTTCCTCTCTCACAAAAGGCTTCAAGTAGATAAGTAAAGCCCAGTAAATATTGTCTTTAGTTAATTTTTGATGCCTGTTTGCTGTATGAGTGAAGAAGAGAAACTAGGTGAATTCTGAAGGGCTGATTGTGATTTTGTCTGAACAAATATCATAGAATCACAGAATCATAGAATGGTTAGAGTTGGAAGGGACTTTAAAGATCATCTAGTTCCAACTCCCCTGCCATGGGCAGGGACACCTCCCACTACACCAAGTAGCTCAAAGCCCCATCCGGCCTGGCCTTGAACATTTCCAGGGATGGGGCCTCAACAGCTTCTCTGGGCAACCTGGGCCAGTGTCTCACCACCCTCAGAGTGAAAAATTTCTTCCTAATACCTATTCCAAATCTCCCCTCTTCCAGCTTGAAGCCATTACCCCTTGCTCTACATGCCCTTGTAAAATGTTCCTCTCCAGCTTTCCTGTAGGCCCCTTTCAGATACTGAAAGGGGCTAGAAGGTCTCCCTGGAGCCTTCTCTTCTCCAGGCTGAGCAACCCCAACTCTCTCAGCCTGTCTTCATAGGATAGGTGCTCCAACCCTCTGATCGTCTTTGTGGCCTTCCTCCAGACTCGATCCAACAGGTCCATGTCCTTCTTCTGTTGGGGGCTCCAGAGCTGGATGCAGTACTCCAGGTGGGGTCTCATGAGAGCAAGCAGAGGGGCAGAATCCCCTCCCCTGACCTGCTGGCCATGTTGCTTTTGATGCAGCCCAGGATGCAGTTGGCTTTCTGGGCTGCAGGTGCACCTTGCCAGCTCATGTTGAGCTTCTCATCCACCAACACCCTCAAGCCCTTCTCCTCAGGGCTGTTCTCGATCCATTCTCCGTCCAGCCTGTATTTGTGCTCGGGATTGTCCAGACCCATGTGCATGACCTTGTACTTGTTTAACTTCCTGAGATTTTTCACAGGGCCACCTCTCAAGCCTGTCCAGGTCCCTCTGGATGACATCCCTTACCTCCAGCACATCAACTGCACCACACAGCTTGGTGTCACTGTCACACTTGCTCCAGTGATGTCAGCAGAGACAAAACAGCATCAAAATTACATGCAAGGGAAGAAACTACTGCAAATGCTGGAGGTGAAGTGAGAATCAGCATTGTCTTCATTAGTGTGTAGATTCCCTCTTTCCCAGCCTGAATTTTACCTTTTCGAATCTTTTGATAGGGACACATAATTGTGTGAGCCTCATCAGGCATACATTTTTACTGACAACAAACTGATACAGAATATAAAACTGCCAGGCTCTCACTTATTCCAATATGAGACAGAAAGAAGCAGCATATCAAAACAACAAACATAGATATAAAACCATTCAATCTGGTTTTATCCTGGTTTAAAATTTCCCTAAACTCTATGTTGGCTTAGTATTATAAACCAAAGTCCATGCACATCTTCTCTGTGGAAGGAGTATATATGTAATTTAGCAGATTCTGCCTGTTCACGTGGGACTTGGCTGGATTTGAAATCTTCTAACGATTCTCCACCTCCTTGTGTGACTGACGCTAAGCCCTTATGTTAAAGTTGCTGCAGAGTTTCTCACTACATCCAAAAGTCTTTAAAGTTGATCCTGTGAGCAAAACAGTCACTGTTAACAGCAGTGATTCCTGAGAAATTCAGGAGTATCACGAGACGGCCTTGACACTTCTGCTTCATCAACAACCTTATTCCAAAATTACATCAGTGAGCTACAATCCGGGCCCTAAATTGGAATCGAAATTTCTTGAAAAATTAAGGATGTTAAAAGGAAATTAAAAAGATGTAAATCTAAGCTCAGCAAGTCCAACAGAAAATAAGGTGGATTTATTTAAGTATCTTTCAGCCCTAGAAATTGTTAAATCACAGTTGTGTATTGATGAATTTGTTTTTAATAACAGCATCAATCCGTCCCCATTTTTATATATAATTGCCAGGAAACTCAACACACAAAACACACATCTGGATTCAGTCCTCGAGGTCCCTATGTCTTGTGGCTGCAATCCCCTCTCACTGTTATTAAAGTAGGTGGGAAGGGAACTTGGGACTTCTAAAAAGGAGAGAAGAAATAGAGCTGTGCCGGGGAAAAAATAATAATAATGAGAAATCAGGATGCCTTACTGAACCGCCAGAGCTGTTTTATGTGGAGTTTTCCCCTCCAGCAACCAAATGGAACCCAAACAAGTCTATTTCTCTGAAAACTTGTTCTACCCACCATTCCCCAACTAAAATATGTTGTAATAATATCATAAAACAGCCGAGGATGAAGAGCTTATTCTGATGGACTGCTCAACATCCTAAAAGGATGGATATTAATATACCTGGGAATCTCACAGTTGAAGCATTTTAATGCAAACTCACAGTTTGCAGGGAATTGAAATACTTCACCTAAATAATTTATATATGTATCTGTGTGTATAAAAAAATGGAAAAACGAAATTTCATAATAGCAATAAGTCTGGGGATGTTGTTATCAGGAGATAATCACATCCCGTGGGGGTTCTCGCACTCAGCTGCGCCTCCTTTCCCTTCTCTTCCCCAGTCCTTGTCTTGCCCCTGAGGTATGATTTTTCTCATGATAATTCTTATCATGCCTTCGTGGTTAGTAATAATAATTAAAATAAAATACTTTATTCACAACTTCCCTGGGTGCTCGGCATATGATCTAACTCCCCACCCCCCACCAACTCCCACTTTCCTTTACCTCCACTATTTGATTAAATGCCTTGGAAAGAAAGAAAAAAAAGCATTCAATGAGTGGGGTTCTGTTTTCTGACAGAAAATGCAAAAGGCTGTTGTGGCTGTATTGATCGGGCGGAGAGAGCAGCATTGCAAACAAGCATAGCTCTCCTGAGAAATATGCACTGAAGATCCATACGTTCATTGACATTTTATAGGATGTCTAGACTTGCTAATCCACTGTGAAAAATGCAAGCTTTGTAGTATAAGAGGATGGAGAGGGGGCCGCGTCTCTTGTTCACAGGAGCAGTCCTCTCATGTACCAAATTACCAACAGTTTAACAAGGAGGAAACGCAGATCCAAATTAAGACTTGGTTTCAATGACTTGGACACCCTCCGCATTTCCCAGAATGCAAAGCTGCAATTAGCCTCAAGCCAGAAAAGGGTTTTGAAAGGTTGGTTGAGACGCTGGCTGGATTTTGCCTGTGTATGGGGAGGAGATGAGAATTGTAACTGAAATTTTATAAAGTAAAAAAGTCTCTGTACTAACTGTTCCTTTCCAAAGTCAGACACTTTCCGGCTCCATCTATTCCCCTTTCATAGCAACTTTATTCCCCCTGCAGACTGGTAGAGGATAAAGTAGTAAATAGGACAAGTTCTCAGTGCCCAGCCATCCCTTTCTACCAGCCTCCGTGGAGACTTTTGTAAGCAAAGATAAAAACGGAGGGAGGGTTGGTAGAAACCACATCTAGGAATGATGATGGAAAACTTGGTACCCCAGAGATGGAGGGAGGAAGGAAACTCTAGGTCACCTTTGTGGCTTCTCATATTTACATAGCTCCGAGACCAGCCAGAGCTGCAGCGTGCCTTAGAGAGCTCCAAATCTGACTCGATTGCTCCAGCATCTCAGGGACCAAAACTGAACTTTAGCTGTCTGGCAGCTTATCACCCTCGGAGAGAAAACCCCTCTTCTCCCCTTAGCAACAGCTTCCAGTAAAATTTGTTAGAAAACCTAAAGTAAATGCGTAAATGCTTTTTTTTTATCAAATTAGAGGGGGGTTTTTTTGCAAAAGATGAGGGCAAGGGCAGGATACTGCTGTAGTCAAACCAGAGGTCTATGACATCTATAAAGAAATGGATTAATTAGGTTATAATTAATATTAGTTTGTCCTGAACCCAAACATAAATGCACTAAAATAGTGTATTTTGTATGTACAGTTTGTATTATGGTAACAGTTGCCGCTAGAGCAATAAAGGTGTAATTAAACATTTGGGGTTTATTACTAGCTCGGAATAATGTGGTGACAGTGAAACTAACTCACATACCCAGAAGCACAACTACATGACCAAGAATAGTTGCTGTTAAAATCACGATGCCTTAATTCTGAAATCCCTGTGTTAACTCTGACTTGCTTCTTCTGGACAGATGTTCTTAAAAGCTTCTAGGAAGGACTTTTACTGCGAAGGAAGTACTGTACTGGCTTCATGTAATAAATTTTAGTTAACACTTTGATCATTCACAGTACATTTAGGGCCTGTTGGAGAAAATATTGTCTTCCACACACAAACAGATGGTCTCGAAATAGAGTTGAACTTCCCAGTGGTAGGAATGCCTTTGGTAAAAAAACTGTTTATCAGGCAGGGAAATTCAAATTTCAATAGCTGATAAAGGGCTACCCTCAAACACATGGAGTAGACACTCTAGCAAGTAGTAATATAACCAGTAGGAAAGAAATGGAACCCTCAGCACAAGAAGGACGTGGACCTGTTGGACTGACTCCGGAGGAAGGCCACAAAGATGATCAGAGGGCTGGAGCACCTGTCCTATGAAGACAGGCTGAGAGAGTTGGTGTTGCTCAGCCTGGAGAAGAGAAGGCTCCAGGGAGACCTTCTAGCCCCTTTCAGTATCTGAAAGGGAAAGCTGGAGAGGAACATTTTACAAGGGCATGTAGGACAAGGGGTAATGGCTTCAAGCTGGAAGAGGGGAGATTTGGAATAGGTATTAGGAAGAAATTTTTCACTCTAAGGGTGGTGAGGCACTGGCCCAGGTTGCCCAGAGAAGCTGTTGAGGCCCCATCCCTGGAAATGTTCAAGGCTGGGCTGGATGGGGCTTTGAGCTACTTGGTGTAGGGGGAGGTGTCCTCGCCCATGGCAGGGGGGTTGGAACTAGATGATCTTTAAAGTCCCTTCCAACTCTAACCATTCTATGATTCTGTGATTCTATGATTCTCCTTCTGCTCCATTTGGACAGCGAAGCCAAAAACTATATGGAGGTGGTCCAACTAGCTTAGGCTAAAGCTGCGATTATTGGTGGAATAAGCCAGGGTAAGGTATTATATTCAAACCCTATTGAAGTAAGGGAATAGACAACCGCAGACTTCACAGAGGGCTGCACAGAGTCCCCATTATATGATCTTTAGCTCAAATAAAAAACCCTATCTTACTGTCAAGACTTCGGCAGGCTGTGCTGTCCTGTTCAGCTGTATGGTATAAGAGTTGGGCTTCATGTTCTAGGATGCCAGAGAAATCCCATCACCACTTACCAAGAAGCAAGGTTTTAATACTTTATGGATAACGTGATTTGTTCCAAAGGGTGACTGGGACTCCTAAACTGCCCACTCCATAGCTACTGTAAGGCAATGCAATAATCTTCCAGAACAGAAAGAAATATACTTCTGGGCAAAATTTTGAAAAGATCCTTTATTATTATTTTCTGCTGAATTCTTCAAATCTTTAGACAGAACTGGAGAGCATTACCGACTAGCTTTAAGCAGACCTTTTTTTAAACAATAAAGCTTAGAAACAGAGGTGGGGATTTTGTCTGAAATCCTGTGTATAACTATAAGTTTAAATGTTTATGTGTGCTGTAGTAATTTTTCACTGGCACTGTTTAACATTGTCATTTTCTTTCCAGTATTAATTTTACAGGACAGTCTGGGAAAAAATGTTAACCATTTACCGGTGATCTGTTGTAATAGAGAGCTCGCATCAACATTGAATGGATTTTCACCACTTGAATTACCATACATCTTAATGGATGCCGAATCAGGTCTGACATTAACAATAAGGGGATGAAATAGAAAGCAAAAAATATCCCTCTCCCACACCCCATTTAAGAATAGAAATGAGCTGTAAGCCAAACCCTCACATCTAAATTCCTCAGACCTCTTGACAATCTAAGATTTTCCAAAATTACAGATGATCTCAAAATGGTGATCTCAAAATGCCCAACACAAAAAATTGATTTTTTAATACCTTTTTGAAAATCAGTCTCATTTACCTTGTTTCAAGTAGGAAATGAAATATATATATATATAATGTCAGCAAGAAATCCAACTAATAATAAGCTAGTCTGAAAAGTCAGATCTGAATACTTAAAAAAATCAAGATAAAATACTCTAGATAATTCTTTAGTTATGGAACCACCCGTTAGCTATTTCTCAGTTCCACCTGCCTCAAGGAGCTAGTGAAAGTAAGAAATTACTTTTTTTATAATATTTTCTGGAAGCCAAGTAAAGTATTCCAGGAAGTTCATCTCTGCGAGAAATTTGCAACTGCTTTCCTTTTTGAAGTCCCTCCAGTGACAGGAAAGTCATTTGCCTCAGAGTGTGTATATAAATAAGAAAGAATAACCACAAAAAAGATTTTTTTTTCCTTTCACAGTTCCTATGGAAAAGGGCATTAGTCAAAAGGAGTAAAGTACGCTGGATCGTGACTTGCATTCATTGCAGCATCCTCAAAGGAAGCTTGAGTTCAAACCCACTTATTTTTAAATTAATAGGTAAGGGATCAATATCCTTTTCTTTTTGCAGTTTTGACTGCTTATGCTATTTGGACATCTCTGAGAATTTGATTTCATTTCATTATGTCAAAACTTCTGACTTCAGCTAATATCATCAAGACCGAGTTACAATAAAAGCCAAAGTATCATTTTACTAAAAACCTCAGTCAGTGGTGATGCAGAGACCATTTCACTTAAATACGACAGAAGCTGAAGAATCAACACATGAATGTTGAAACAAAGCCACGCAACGCTGGGAAGGTAATTTGGGGTTACCTGATGACGTCACCAAATAAACCTCAGCTGCGTAATCTAAAGCTACCAAAGCTGATCGTCACTTCTATCCTCACTTATAATGAGGATCACTCACGATCACTATCTTGATCCTTCTATCCTCACTTGTACTGGAAAAACTGAATTTTGGGGTGTTTGGATCATTGTTTTCCTTATTTCATTGTTATTGTTTTTACCATAATAGCATGGCAAAGCCCAGTTAGGGATCTCTGCCTCAGTGGAAGATAAAGGCTTTTGAAATGTGTACCATCAGCAAGTTTGCTGATGACACAAAACTGGGAGGGGTGGCTGACACACCAGAAGGCTGTGCGGCCATTCAGCGTGACCTGGACAGGCTGGAGAGTTGGACAGAGAGAAACCTCATGAAGTTCAACAAGGGCAAGTGTAGGGTCCTGCACCTGGGGAGGAATAACCCCCTGCACCAGTACAGGTTAGGGACTGACCTGCTGGAAAGCAGCTCTGTGGAAAGGGACCTGGGAGTCCTGGTGGACAACAGGATGACCATGAGCCAGCAATGGGCCCTTGTGGACAAGAAGGCCAATGGCATCCTGGGGTGCATCAAGAGGAGTGTGGCAAGCAGGTCGTGGGAGGTTATCCTCCCCCTCTACTCTGCCCTGGTGAGGCCACATCTGGAGTCCTGTGTCCAGTTCTGGGCTGCCCAGTTCAAGAAGGACAGGGAACTGCTGGAGAGGGTACAGCAGAGGGCTACCAAGATGATGAGGGGACTGGAACATGTTTCTTATGAGGAAAGGCTGAGGGACTTGGGTCTTTGTAGTCTGGAGAAGAGAAGACTCAGATGGGGGATCTCATTAATGCTTACAAATACTTCAAGAGAGGGTGCCGGGAGGATGGCACCAGTCTTTTTGCAGTGGTGCCCAGTGATAGGACAAGAGGTCACGGGCACAAACTTGACCATAGGAAGTTCCATCTAAACATGAGGAGGAACTTCTTTCCTTTGAGGGTGGCAGAGCACTGGAACAGGCTGCCCAGAGAGGTGGTGGAGTCTCCGACTCTGGAGACATTCCAAACCCACCTGGACGCCATCCTGTGCAACCTGCTCTTGGTGACCCTGCTCTGGCAGGGGGGTTGGACTAGATGATCTCCAGAGGTCCCTGCTCACCCCTGTGATTCTGTGATTCTGTGATTCTGTGAAAGAGAAATGAAGATAAAACTTCTGCTGGTGTAACATGGCTGACATGGAGTCATTAGCTACAATTGGTAAGTGTTTGCAGGATTAGTGTCCTGGTTTCTGACAGAGGAAAAAAAAAAATATGATCTCGGGTTTCTCCATAAAAATTCAAGAGTCTGTGACACGCGTGTATAGTTAGCCTTGGAAACTAAGTTAAACCCCTTGTAATATAGATCTGAGTCGCATTGACCTCTGTTGAGCCCTGAGCTGAAAAAGGATCAAATTATGGCAGTTTTGTTGTAGATGTACAAAGAAAACAGTGAACTTGACAAAGGATGTTATTATTTTTTTTCCCTCTGAATGCTGCAGTTATTTTGACTCGCTCTTTGTTTTACTTCTAGACTCAGGCTCTAGATCACCAATACCACACATGTGCTGATTCTCTCTGGGGCTCCCGTGTGGAGCAAGGCAAATAATTCAGTCGTAGAATCATTTAGGTTGCAAGGGATCTCAGGAGATCAGCTGTACCAGGCACCTCTTCAAGTTAGGAACAATTCTGAAGTTATATCAGATTGTTAAGGTCTATAACTCACATCCCTGCTCCAGCTTAACAGAACAATACAGGCATGCGCTTTGCAGACCGGACTTGAAGAACTGGAATTTGCCTCCTCCCTTCCCCCCAAAATCCTGAAATAAAAATACAAATGACAACAAGTTAGTATTTTTTTTTTTATTAGCCTTCTCCCTCCCCTCCTCAAGAGCACTGATCACAGGTCAAGATCCTGATGTGCAGTGTATAAAAAGCAAAACAAAAAGTTCACTCCATTTACAACACAAAACTACGAATGACATGTCAGGCTTCCCAGGTTCACCGCTTCCACCCAAACTGAAAGAATTAATTCTAGCAGCATATCTATCGCTATCGCCGCTGTACCCACAGAGCAGGGCAAGTACTCATTAAAGCCATAGTTTCATTTTTTAGAATCACCCAATTTAGAGATGAAAAGGCCTTGCCAGTTCAGCTAGTCCATCCCCTTGTCAATACAGAATTGATCCTTACAAGATTCTCCAACTCTTTGCCTACTCTAATTTTAAATAATTCAAGTATCGAGGCTTCCACTACTCTTGGGAGAAAATTCCAGTCAAACAGACCTTGGGGTCTGGAATAGATACTTCTCTTGATCTTTAGCTAAAATATTCTTTTACCTAGTTTTCTAATTTTATTCTTCTTAAGACTTCAAGGACAAAGTCATGAGAGATAGCACTAAACCCCTTTAAAAGTGATCTGTGAAATAATAACACATCAGTGACACCAGCAGCTGATAGAAACAAAGGTAAATTATATTAAAAGTTCAGGAAAACGTCCAGGCTAACTGGTTTTACTGACGAACAAATTAAGATTACACCAAGGGTTTGACACAACGGACTGCAGTGACATTTTTTGCCTTTTACCAAACTCCGTGGTAGCAGAGACACCAACATGGGAGCAGCAGCTGTGATGCAAGATGTAGAGGCGTTTTGTACCCTTCTGCACTGGTGACTGGAGAACAGGTACGATATTTTAGGTTATTTAAAATGTCTTTAGAGGTGATGATGTTTAAGGAATTTAACTGAGACCCTAATTTGAAACTGTGAACTTAGATTCCTATTATCTTGGTTATACTGGCTCTGCAGCACCCTTCTGAGCTGCTTAGGAGAGAGATTAGGATGAATATGTAATAGGATGAAGTGTATTAACTACAATGTTTTCCACCCAAATAGAAAAAGGGGGCAGAGGAAAATGACTTTATATTTTCCTAACAATTATTTCCTAATGGTAATAGAGCTGTTTTCCTAAAAGAGAACTGATAAGTACCATACCCCTGATGGCTTTTAGGCATCTAATTTCCATTGATTTTGACATGACCTAGCATCATCCTGAGTGCTTTTGAAGCAAAGTCACCAGCCCAAAGTCTTACAGGGACAACGTGGCCAAAACAAGAATTTAACACAGTTATTTGGACCTGCCTCAAATATTTCAACCACAAACTCGTCCTCGCATTTTTCAGTCAATAGTGAGAGGGGTTCATATTATTTCCTGTTTCCTACAAGAGTCACAAGCTATTTCCCCAGAATCCTGATGAACGTGAGTCTCAGGTGTCCTAATGCTCTCGTGTATGTCAGAAGCAGTCGTCTGAGAAGAGCACGGCAACTGAGGCTCACCTGACACAGCACAGATTAGGCGTGCAACGTGGGATAAGAGTGGAAGTTCGCTGTCGTATGTAGGCCATTTCTCCTGTAGCTGAACTATCTTCTGCAGACCGTAACTCAGGAAGCTTGTGCTTCTGGGTGAAAAAATAATATATAGTACATGGCTGTTGGCTAAATTATTAACTTGTAAACCTTAGAGAGAAGCTAACTTATATAAAAAGTCCAAGTGGATAAAGATATACTGGATCATTATGACAATGAAAATAGTGTAAGGATACAAGAATGAGAAATACATTACAAGGTGTAACATATGCTTTATTTTTGCTTGATTGCTTAAACGAGGTAGCAGTGGGAGACCACTATCCTATGACAATGTTCTGCTCCATCGACTTTATAAATCAAAATAGAATTACCCCTAACTAATCTGAAGACAAAATTGCTGTACAGCAACTGTATAGGTATTGCTCAGTGGAGGATACGAATTCTTGCACTCAGGCTGCCTATAACCAGGAAAACACTCCGACAAAATACTGTCCAAATTTATGAATGCAATTACAGGTTTTTTCTCATTCTGGTGTCCCCTGTACCCAAAACTGATGTGAATACCACAAAGTTTTTCTTTCTCTCCTGTTTGTTTGCATCACTGTTGCACTTTAAAATCCCATTCTGGATGGAGACATATTTATGTAAACCTCTTTGCATCCGTGTGGGTATACAGACTCACGCATGTATGTATGTCTTCAAAAACCACCCCGGAGCTTACTCAGGAAAGCGGTAGCTGGGATGTGATTTGCACATGGGGTTTTGAACAGCGGCTGGGGGGGAGTGGAAGCAAAGACCCCTCTGGCAGGCAGTCTGAGGATACTTCAAAGCACCTAGAATTTGAGGCAGAGTCTCTGTTAGTAAACTGAAGCTGCCGGAGCCTGCTCTCTGGCCGTGTTTATTAATGTCTTTTATCTTTCAAAATAGAGTGGTCTCATCCTTCTGCCCCAGGGAATGGTCCTGAGACCAACCACAGGACTCAGTATTTGGAGGGGGTGAACTCTGGCGGGTCCATGCCAAAAGATGCCAGGGATTACTCTAATTATTTACCCCTGTAAGCAGTTAATTTTGGCATCTGAGTCCATTTCCCTGACACTGTTCAATTTACTAGCACAGGAGCAACCTGCAGGTATTAGCCCCAAGGCTGATGCGACGTGATGAGGATGTGGTGTGAACAGTCCCTTGCTGTGCTACCCAGAACACACACTTTGCGCCAGGAAATTCAGTGGGGGAAGGGGTTTTCACAGGCTTTTTTTTGGAAAAATCCCCTTTCAAAATAAACGGAAAGCAGGAGCTGAAGGGGAAAACAAGACAAAACTGGCTAAATCACCGAGCGTTTTTCAGAATAGAGCCACTTGCTCCCTGTAACAGCACCTGTTTGTTAAGCACCAGCTTAGAGGGACATTTTAGAGGCAGAAAAGCAAATGAGGCTGCACAGTAGAAAGCTGCTTTGAGTAAGAAGTTGGAGGTGTACGTGTTTACAGCATTAAGGTACATTTTTTTACATTATTAGTGAGAAATCACAGATTCATTGTCTTCTCTTGAAACAAACTGGAACTCATATAGGTCTGTGCTCCTCATCCTCTTTCTCCTGGAAGCTTTCTCTGCCCAGTAACTATTTTTTCCGAGTGGTATGGGTTATTTCAGGTCTGAATGGAAAGAGAAGGCAATAATGAGAATTTTTTTTGCACTAAATCATCTTTGATTTTCAAGGCAAGAAACTTTTTGGAAATGAGATCTGACCTTAGGCTTTGATTCTGCAAAGAAGTGCACGTACAAGCTTAAATATTTGCTCATACATGCCCTGTGAATTCAATGGGCTTTTTCACATGATGGGAATTACAGAGAAGCATGAAAGTTTTACTTTTGACTTCAGTGGAAATAGGCCATGGCAAAATGTATTTAAAATTCATGTAGGAAGTTAAATAGTTAGTATTTGTGATGTAGGAAAGTTTTATTTGAGATGCCTCATTCTTTATGCAACCTATCATTTTACTTGTGGTTTTGGTAGCTGTTGCACAGTAAGAGGTGTTCTGTCACAGATCTGTTGAAAGTTTAGAAGAGATTACTCTTGTTTGCTCCTTGTGTGATTTGGAGAAGAGAGAGCACATTCCTGGTGGTCACTTTAAAGCCGTTGATGTGTTGGACTCTACATGTAGAGTTTGTTCATTACATGTATCACCAACATGAAGGGATGTAATCGTGTGAAGCGCAGTTTATCGTAAGATGTCAAGGTTAATTTGTAAAAAAATTTCACAAAGAAGTTCTGCTCCTTCTGATGTCTCTGATGGGTCAGTACAGAGCTGGACTGTTTCCCTGTCACATCTCCATCACATACAGAGCCCTGGTGGTAGCTCTGTGATGGAGCACACACTTGAGAAGCTTCTACATACACTTCAGATAACTCATCACAGGAATTAACATAAGTGGCTAAAGAAAATTGGGACAGTTTCTCTTCATTGAGTATCCTCTTAAAAAAGAGAAAATATAGTGCCATACATTTAAGTTCTCTGCCAGAAAGGAGTACCAAAATCAATGTTTTCTTTTAAAGTGTTCTGACAAGGAAAAACAGGAGGAGAAAGATGTGTTTGCATGCACGTCAATGTGAAAGTATGAACATAGACACTGAGAAGGGTTTTCTGGTTGTTTTTAAAGAAATGGGTGTACCTGAATATGCAAATGCACCCTTGTCTGCTTTGGTGTTTACACCTGATTCAAATTTATACAATCACATAACAGACAGGCCATTACATATTTTTGCATATATATGTATTTATGCATGTGCACACAGCCACACAAGTGTGTGTTTGACAGATCTAAGGAAAAATAATGCTTCGGATCGTTGTCTCATCCAGTGTTGCTCTCTCTGTTGATAACAGATTTCCTTTTGCTGTTTCTGGTCTTTTCTCAGTAGTAAACACACTACTACACTGATAAAAGTGAAAAAGCAACAAATTTTGCTTGTCCGTTTTACACCACATCCACTGTTAGGGTCCCTTATTTAGAAGAATTATAAAACAAATAACTGCATCTTCCTGCACTCTTGAGAGATCAGATGAGCTAAACAAGGCTGAGTTTAGTCTAAGGGTCATCCAATGGACATATCCAAGATAGATTTAGTTCTCAACTTTTTATGCAGTACTGGAAAAAAAGCCCAGAGAACAATGCTAGGTTCTTTCCTGATTCTTGCAGCTGGGACATAAATCCAGAATCCTGAGTGTTGTAACTCAGAGACAAAATTTCCATTTTGATTGTTACAATCTTGCTGATGTTGTTTTCCCATTTGAAATTAGCTGCTGATTCCAAAAAGGATTTTGTTCTCCATCCAATGGCTTTCTGGGGTAAACTTTATGTGCATTTGAGACATCCAGGTTTGGAAATGTTCCACTTTGTTTTAGCAAAAACTCTTAACCATAAAATTACAGAGAAACTTGTAGAACCTCAAAAAGTACCCTTTTTTCCCTCATAGTCACTCAAGATAATGCATGAGCTGGGGACTTGATCACTTTAATGTGATTCAGCCAGGCGTTGAAATGGCATTTCTTACTGAGAGTGAGGCATCCAACCTGGAGCCCTAAAGTGGCATCTTCTCTGGATTATTTGCATTCGTGACCCTCCTACAGGTTCCTCTGTGAACCTGAAGGATTTCATCTGGTTGTCTGGACCATGATGAAACTTCAGGTGGGAGGAAGAAAACTCCTCTCTGAACCTGAACTTCTGAACCCATGGAGGTAGCTAAAGCTAATGACCCAAGGACATAAGGACAAGGCATTTGGATGTATATGCATAAAGGGTTAACAGTCATGGAGAACAGGTAGATTTATTGAGATCTAAATGACTTTTAGCCAGACTGAATCGTATGCACAACCCACGGCCAGTAAAAAAAAAAAAAAAAAAAAAAAAAAA
>VFFE01007200.1:704793-718772 GCA_008921705.1 Burhinus oedicnemus | reverse complement strand
CCCCCCTTCCCCCGTCCCCCTCCTCCCGTCCCCCCCAACAATGCACCAAATTACTCGCTTCATTTAGTGCTCATGGCTCAGCCCAGGCAAATAAGAGGAAAGAGTTCGACTTGACCAGATGAGTCTCAGCGAGGGGAGGTGAAAAGACACTGCTGCTTAACTGGGGGGGTTTCAAGCAGAAAAGGGAAAAGATCAATACCGCTGGGGCTTACTCCCACTCTATTAGAAAGAATCATATTTCATATTAACATAGCCAATTTAGAAGCCACATTTACATTCCTAATTTGCATCCCGGCTTTAAAAGCTCATTTGTAATGCATTGTATAATTATTGATGCTTTATATGTGAATATACCACACAGTGACAGGTTGGGAAGGGGAAGAAATGCCGTCTGGTTTCAATAAACAAACTAGTTACAAGTTTTAATGAATGTTAGCCAGTAATAAATGATTTTTTTTTTTCCGTCTCAGAGAAAAAAAAAAAAAAGAAAAAGGAGCGGAGCTGGACGAGCTAATTAGAGGTTGTGTATTTCAGTAGCAAGAGTAAATGAGATACGGCACAGCAGTGGAAAATGTACTGTGTAATGCCCCTTTCTCCCTTGTTGTGCATGAGTAGTAGTGGCAGACCGAAGGATGGTTTCATATCTAGAACAGAGCAGACAGAGGAAATCCTGTCTGGAAGGCAAGGCACGCTTTGCAAGTGTCGGAAAATATTAGCTCTGATATTTCTTATTAAGTTCTCCAGGTTTCCATGTAAGCTTAAGGTGAGCCGAGAGAAGGAGAGGAGTGGACAAAAAAAGTAATGATCAGTGAGTCCCACTGTACTAGTGCTCACTTATCTCTTAGCAGGTTATTTCTTTTCGTTGAAGTAGGTTGAAAATATCACTAGTATGGGATAAAGCTATCTCAGCTGCGTAAGGAAAACAGAAAGGTGTCCTAGAGTTGAGGACAAAATCACTTATCTAGACTGAGGACTGAGGTGCTGGGCTTGCTACCTCTGCTAAGGGCAAGGATGAGAGAAGACCAGGCTATTCGAACTCTTTGTCTTTGAAGTACTGGAGAAAGACAAAGTGACAAAACACAGAAACCCCCAAGAGAACCTTGTGTTTAAACCTCTTACAGGTGACTCTCACTTCTTGCCTCTGGTCTTGGCAACATAAGTAAATTGTCTTGATGAATTTCCTTGACTTTCACAGAAATTTCACCCATGTGAGAGTCAACTTCTCACCAGAATGCGGTGAATGAGCCTTCGCAGAAGGCTTGCCTGATGACAATATTTGAAATGTCCTGGGTTACTATCCAAGGTTTTTGAATTGGGAATCGGAAACAGAATGATGGTGATTTACCCCAGCTGAAAACCCAACCCCATTTTTAAGGGTTCTGAATTTTGCAAACGGTGGTGTCATTTTACTTCTCCACTTCTTTGATCTGTCAGAGCAAATGTTTTCAGATTTGGGTGGTTTGGGTTTTTTCTTCAGTCTTCCTGCAAAATGTTTTGCTGTTTAGCACAGGGTTTCAGTGACAGTTATAGACTAACATGTTTTGGATATTGTTACTGTCTGCCTAGACAGAGTTTGACATGTACTTTGTTCATATGACACATAAAAGATGAGATTCAAGCAGTACAGGTGGAAAACTAAACTAAAGGCAGGTAAATAGAAAAATTAGCCAAATATTAAAATATCTTTTTAGAAACTATGAAAGAAGTTCAAAAAAAAAAAAAAAGCTCCTTCTATTCTTCCATTGCAATTCCCAAATTCACTCTCCATTCAGAGCTATTTCTTGTTATTATCAATTCAATCTATCTCTATGCAGCCTGAGAAGACTGCCAGGGGCTGTCAACATGTATCTAGTGCATCTTCCTCATGTAGCATCAACCAAAAATGCGAGTAGGTCAGAAAACATGTTTCCCTTTCATGAAATATCATGCATTTTAGTCACTCTGGATGTGAAATTGCTCAGACACTCACTGTGGTATTACTATTATGTTGATAAAGTAAAGAAGTAAAATGCTTCCCAATGTTCTGTATCTCTCTCAGATGCTATCAGAGAAAGCTGGTGGAAAGGAGGCAGTGCTGGTAGACTTCATGGCCAGCCTTCGCTCTGGCTATATCTGCTACCCCAGATACTTTCCTATTTGTTGTAGAGCGTAAGGAAAATTATCTACAGATCTAAATCTTCATCATCTTCTAACTACTTTCCAAACAAAAAGATATAGTCCCTCATCCGTATTTCAGAAATTTCCTAGAAAACAAAGGTAGGGGATGGTTCCTCCATCTCCATAATTGCCAGCAGAATACTAGCATGCTGTGTTACACTCCTTTACTTTTACGTCGTTGATGTATATCTCAAAGAGGTGTGCGTAGGTAGCTAGACCGTACTGAAGAAGACAAATTACATAAAGAACATTCTGAGAACATGACAAATTACACCCCGAAGGTGGGATTAGCTACAGGCACCAATGTCTTGAGGGTTTTCCAGGCTCTCTCTCCTATATAAGACAGAAATTGGCTTTTTCAGGTTGCTATTCATCTTATCCTACAGTAGATACCCAATATACGTCGTATGAATCCTGTTTTAAAAGTACTTATTCCTGTTGCCTTTATAAAGGAAAGACTTCATAAAAATATAACTTGCTTAGAAGTTGACGATTATCATATACACGTCTAATACAAGATCACATGAATCCTACCTTTAGGGTTTAGGAAATATCAGGCTGAAGGAGAGAGACACCAGCTCAGTGGCGGTAACTGGAAATATTTGGTTCTTTCTCTTTCCTGATATATCCCTTTGTCTGTGATTAAGTTGAAACCGAAAGCAGCCAAGCTTTTCTAGATGTCTTTGGAATACTAATCCATGCCACCGCTTGAATCAGTGCCACCACTTTCACTTATCCCCATTTTACAATAGATAAGCAATCAGAGCACAGGATGGAGGGTGTTAACCTCTTACATGCACTCAAATTCAAATTTTCTCACACAATCCTTTAAATGTACCTGACTTTAAAAGAATTTAACGTCACTGGACTCAGTGGATGCTGGTTAATGATAGCAATGGGAATAGGATCAGGGCCCAAAGCAAACAAAAACAAAAAGACTTTTCTGTGGAGAATGCATGATGCATCTTTTGGTTCTGTCTTCTGCCACAACTTCGTTCTGTTACCTCCCAGTAAATACTGTATATCTGCATGTGCCTATGTTATAAAGAACCATTAAGAAGTCATTTGAGTTGGTTGGGTAATCCAATGTGAGCAATGCATTCATGCTATTTTGTCTCATTTTCTTTTCAGAAGACATCATTGAAAATCAATTTTTATCAAGTATATTGAGTGTTCAAAGAACAACAATAAAGCTAATTTCCCATAAGCTGACATATCTTTAATACAAAGGGTTACTCATGCAATATCCCAAACTTGCTAAGTGGCAGATCATCCCTGTAACATTGTGGACTGGATGCAGGAATGAAAAGGATATTTCATCTTAGTTCAGCAACCTCAAATTTAAACATTTAGTTTACATTAATCATCAAAATCTCCTGTATAATTAATGGACAGAGACAGATACTCCAAGTAACTTCAACTTTTAGGTTTCTCTGAAGAGATGAGTTCTTTTCCAGAAATGTTCATCTTTCTGCAGTGATGAGATGTAGCTTAGATAAGTAACATGGATGAGATGTCTAATCTCTGGATGACTAACTTTCCAAAAGAAAAGATGTCAGTGAGGATTCAGGCTTGCCGTTAGGTTGTTGTTCCATTTACCCAGCTGTCAGGGACACACCTGGCCTTTCCCAAGACGTCAACTATGTGGAGAAATTGGACACTTTAGGAAGATGGGTTATGACTGTAATATCCACTAGGTCTAACTCCTTCCACCTAAGGAACATAGGTTTGACTGCTGTGGGGATTAGAAAAATAATAATAAAGTTCCTATAAGGTTGAGAGTCTCTGAGTGCCTTATTAAGAACAAGATTGCAACATACATTGTGCAAAATGCCTTCTCTGTACTAGAGCAATGTGGACATCACAAAATCATTCTGCTATAAACTTTGTGCTATACTGAGAAATCATATACTCCAGCAGAATGTGTGTATATACGGCTCCTCTCTATCAATATAGGTAGAAGTAAATGCATATACATGCATATACAGACACACAAATATGTATATTATCCACATGTCTAAATGTAGTTGTCTAGTATCTTTTATAGTTAGAAAAGAACAGGTATGCCTTCAGGTATTTCAAGTTAATGATACGAAGCACCTCAGCTACACTATAACTGTTAAGCTGAATTTTGTTTTGCATTTTGATTATAAATTAGAAGAATGGTACATTAACTCTGTTTTGCGGATAAGATTAAAAAAGGCCCTGTTTATTAAGCTGCTACTGTGGTGATATTTGCAGCATACATTACATTTATAATTGACTTATTAAAACTTATACACTGCAAATTATAGTGATAGTACCCACAGGCTAAAAAATCATCAAAATATATAATGGCAATTTAAGAAGGTTTGTATCCACAAATGGGAATTTTTATCTGGTGTTCTCTTGTTCTAATGTTTTACTCACAGCTTTTGCAATATTCAGATATGTAGCTGAAATGCTGCAAAGAGATATTGAAAGGGAAGCACGACAGAAAGAGACTCAGAAGAACACATTGGGTGATAACACAAAACAAGAACCAATGTATCGCAACATAAGACAGTATTTCAGGTAACCTTTTCCTCAAACTTAAAGGAAAGGTAAGGGAGTCAACTAAGTCATCTTTTACTCTAGGCTATGGATAATATAGACTAATCCCTCACACCTTGTCTTCATAAAAATGTGTCACTATCTCCCTATCTACGTTATTAGAACAGTGGAGATTAATGCAATAAAGATTGAAACAAATTCAGAAATAAAGGCCATAAAAATAGCTGACCTCCTAATAAGATCTAATGAGGTCCTAATGACTGCCATAAAAATTTTTATTCTCCTAACTTGTAGACTCCCACAAAAGAGCAAACAAGAGGTGTGGCGATAAACCCCAATTTGTCCAAGCTTCACCTTGAATTCCTTTGAACATATATAGAGGCAACACAATGACATGGACTATTTCAGGCTTGGTGACACTGCACAAATGTGGCCAGTAGGTCAGAGATGGGGACTGAGGAGGTACCAGGCAAACAGGGCAAGAGAAAATACTGTGCAAATCTCTGAATGACAGCCTCAAAGTTGGGTTTTCGTATAAGCCAACTGTATAAACAGTGGCTGTAGGACTTCAGCCATTGTGTCAATCATGATGTTTTAGGATAAGAGGAAATGGTCTCAAGTTGTGCCAGGGGAGGTTTAAATTGGATATTAAGAAAAATTTCTTCACCAAGAAGGTTATCAAGCACTGGAACAGGCTGCCCAGGGAAGTGGTTAAGTCGCCATCCCTGGAGGTATTTAAAAGACCGGTAGATGTGGTGCCAAGGGAGATGGTTTAGTGGCGGTTTTGGCAGTCTGAGGTTGATGGTTGGACTCAATGTTCTTAAAGGTCCCTTCCAACTTAGACGATTCTATGATACTATGACACTATGATTCTCCAATGACTGTCTTCCTCTAGCTTGTCACTACAAGCTTGTCCACATTAGTAAGTAGTTAAAGATTTGTTGATCTGGAGATGTTGGCTCTTATCTTCTGGCAATCAGGACAGGAGGTTTAAGTTTGGATCTTGTTTGCAGAAATCATTGAGACAGATGAAAAAATGAGACACAAAATGGCTAATGTTCAGAAAAAATCTTAAACAATTGTAGGAAGATGATGCGTTTTCCTAATAATAGGAATTTAGTGCCTTAATACACACAAAACTCCCCCAAGTAGCTGGCAAAAACAATAAAAGGATCTAAATGAGACCCAAATCCTTCTGGAGAGGTAGCCAAAGGTCAGGCAGGACACCTTGACAACACTATTAAGGCAAATGAATCCTCCCTATTGACTGTGTTGATCTGGTCTCCATCAGCTATAAAGGGAGCTTAGGCATCTTGTTCCAATATAGACACCCATACTGCTACACTATAGACACTGAAATTTAGCTTCCTCAATATGGGGCTGAACGCCACTTTATCAGGGTAAGCAACTAACACTTAGCTGGTATAAAGTGGATGAGTCGTATGCTACAGAACTCGTCTAGCATCACAAAACTCAGAGCTGAGTCAGGAACTGAACCGATTCCCACTCTTTTGACACTGCTACAAATCTGCTCACCTCTCTCGTAACAGTTCAAGCACTGAGATTTAAAATATGTGGTGTCTTAGGCAACAAGTTACAAATGCATCCGACACAGGTGCATTTAGATTGAGGTTTTCAAAGCCATCTAAGCTAGCTTGTCATGAAACTGCACATTCCGGGTCTCACTTCCCCTCTACGTTTTGCAAACTTCTCCTTTTTCTTCCCCAGCTCAGAAAATAATCAGAAAGAAATACTGGAAAAGTTTCAGTAAGTTTCTTCCACTGTAGCATTTTGTGCAAGGTCTATCACAGAAATGTATCGTGCTCTCGAATTTGTCAGAGAGATGACAAGGCTTAGGTATTCTGGGCCTCTCAGTGCCAAGAACATATTCTGAAATTATGTGACATTCACTTCACTGAGATGTTTACTGAATGTCACTGAATGTGGCAAGTCAAATAACAAAATGCTGAGATAGGTACGGATCAAATACATAAGTAAATACGTGTTAGTTCTGTTGAATGATGGTTAACATTTCAGTCCATATCTCACTTCTGAGTTAAAAAAAAAAACGGAAATCCTGAAAAACCTTTATTCATCAGGAAAATCAATAAAGTAAGCTGGAATAAATGTATCAAATATATACATTAGAAAATAAATAAAAGTGGCCAAGGCCATCTCTGGGGCAAAGCAAAGGAGTCCGTTACCCAGAAATAGCAGCTGGCCCTAGGGACGGGTGAAGTCTTGGAGTACTTTTTCCTTACTGGTGTCTCCCTGGGTAGGACACGCTGCCCCAGAGCTGGTCGCTGCCTGCTGCCCACGCAGCGAAAGCAGGCGCCTGGCTGCTGGGGCTGCTGGGGCTGCTGGGACATGCGCTGCAGGGCAGAGGTCACCAGAGCGGCTGTTTCTGCAGACCACTGCGTACCACCCCACGCAGCGGTCAGCCTGGTGGTCCTCACTTCCATTGCACCAAAGCAACCAAACGCTCAAGGCTTGGTTCCAAATTATTTTGCTTGGTTTTTCAGGGCAATAAAATTCAGTTTTCCTAAAGTTGTTGAAAAGGTGTGAGATAATTGTGAAGCCTATCCTCTTTACTGGTTAACACTGCAAGACATGCCTGTTTGGTCTCCAGGGCAGTATGTGTCTCCAGCTCACTGCAACACAATTTAACTGAGGACTGGCTGAAGCTTTGCACCCATGAAATAATGATTATGGAGATACTGATGGTCATTGCAGCAATATATATGAATCACAGCACTTTGAGACCCTGAGCCCGTAGCTGCATTGAATTTCTAGTCTGGAGCGTGCTTTCTCAGTGGTCATCGTGAAGTTTTTGTTTGTGCTGCATTGCATCAAGAAAACGTGTTCCAGCAGGCACATTCTGCAAGATGATCATGGGTAGACAACGCATCCAAAAGCAGATGAAGCTAATGCAATTAGATTAGAGGCAGGATACCAGGGTGGATTGAATTCTGTGTTTCAGAGGTGAGGCCAACGCTGACTTCCTGATCAGGGAACTGCACTTTGTTCATTAACTCAGTGCTCATTCCAAATAGTTTGCAGTCTTCTGCATCCCGGTAAGTGTGAGAATAGGTCTGGGTTAACTCTATAGCAGTAATGCTGGTATCTCTCAGTTTAGGAACAAGGCATTTTCGGTGCTGTCTGAGTTAGATGAGAATCCCATGTAGACCCCATCTAGGCACATAATGGAGTTAATGAACAGCTGTGGCATGTCAAACTACAACCTTAGCATGCAATCCTCCACTAGAAGGTCTGCAGAAGTTGTGTCTCAACACAAGATTCATCATATTAAACATGTATGTCTACAATACAAACGTCTTTTCCTAAGCTATTCAGCCAGTCTCCAAGTCAGCTTAGAGAAACTCTCACTTCTTAACTGCAATTTATTACTCCCTAAAACAATGCGTGGACCACAACGAATCACAGCCTAAAAGTTCCTTTTCCCTTCCATTACAAAGAAGTTGCACTGTGTCTAGGGTACTGATGAGCTCTAATAATAAAGATCACCTCTTCCATATTATTCACATTAAATTTATTGCTAGTGACTTGACATAAGTAAGTTTGGAACCAACCAGCACTTTTATGACCTACCGACAAATGTCTTATTTTAGCTATATTTATTTATATATATAAAAAAGCTCATCATCTCAGCCTCTGGGGTTCTGCCAAGAATGAGGAACTGAGGAGTCGTAGCGGTGTCTTAGAGGATCCCTGCAAACAACTTCGTTTTCAGATGCTGTATCAATGCTTCTGAAGATCCATGTCCCTTATTGTCCAGCTTCCTCCATCTTCTTGTTATATTCCATACTTAAGCCCTTGGTTTAATGGAAGTAAAGTAGGTGAAGCAGGATTCTTACTAACAGTATGAGAATGCCAAGTAACATCTTTCTGCCCCCAGACACAGAACTGCTACTATTCACAGCATTATGGCCAGCTTCATAAAATAAGTTCAGAACTGACATATGCATGTAATCTAATTAAATTATATATAGGGGGAAACCTCATCAGTATGGTTTGGTGAGATATGGTAAAACCATTGTCATTACACCTGACAGTCCATTGGATCAGAGATACAGATTTTTTTCTTATCCTTTATTTTCCAAGCATTAAAGGGCAATTGAGGAACTTTTTTCAAAGTCTATTTTGCAACACTGATGCAAGCATAGTGTTTTTATTCTGAGACTCTCATCTACATGACTCCATGTAGTGTGGAGGCCAAGAGACTGACCTTTGGCATGTACTTGAATATCCATTGCAGTGGGACTTGAGCCCTTCTGAGTGCTAGCTCACTGCGTTTTACAGCATGCTTACTGTCAAGTAATATGTCACATTCAGAAAATAAATGCTCAAAAAGAACCAAAAAATATTAATGGGGATGATTATTGTACAGAGGCTCCCATGCAGCTCTCTTCACAGAGTTCTGTGCAGAGCAGTAGCTTGCAAACACCACAGAGATGTTTCTCTTAAAACACGCAAAGATAATTGTGGTTTTTGTAGGTTGTACGTTCCTCTGTAAGACAGCGTGACTTAAGCCGGATATGCTGTCATAACCAGGGCATCGGAAATGCGTAGGAAATTAAAAATTGGTATGGTAAAAGGTGATGCACTTTCTTGTGAGAGCGAAGATCATGAAATTAAGGTGAGTTTTTCTTCCTGCATTTTCACTGTGGTAGTATCGGAGTACTTCTACTGTTCCTGTTTACAAAGGGACATGGTATGTTCTATAAACTTCCTTCTTTAACTCATTTCTTTCAAAGAGGAGTCAATTGCCCTGCAGGGTCGTTTCTGTGGGTAGGTTTGGTCTGCCTGAGGTGTTCACTGGTCTGTGTTTATGCAGAAGCGCTTGGAGGAAGACATGTGCACACCTCTCATCGAGGGAACTGGTCAGAGTCTCAGTTTGTCCAGTGTAGAAACATCCTTTTTCCTGCACAAAAGAAGCATTACCTCCGTAGTAAATTCTCTCGTTTCAGAGGATGCGAGTAGCTGCCCGTAGTCCTAGCTCCCAAGGTTTCTGTGGGCTTTAAGAAATGTCGGAAGACCCAGTGCATGGACATGAGGGTTGAGACCTTCACTGTTTTATGGATAACTAGCAGGAACAGCAGAGGATGGCTGTGGCTGATCACAGGAGTGGTCTGAAGAGTAGGAATCATCTTGCAGTATTTTTTACAGCTTGAGGTTTCCCAGTAGCTGGTGGATTCATGCCTCCTGAAATAAACTTTGTATTTCAAGCAAGAAGCACTAAAGTTGCGTAAACTGGAAATCCGGACCATCTCATCAGGAATGCACATAGAAGCAATACTCAGTATTATTGGGAATCAGTATGTAGGAAGGTTTAATACCAATCTTGGCACAATCCTGCCCTGCAGACTGTGGATGTATTTTTCACCTGCAGGAGATCTCATGGTTCCAAGTTATTTATATCAGGGTAATGTACACCATGAACTTTCAAATTTCCAGAACAATTAATTGCTCAGAGCTTCTCCATTTGCTTCTTCATTACCTATACGACATATTCTTTGACCTTGGCAAGCTGAGAGGGAGAGGCATCTTGCATGAAGTGCTGTCTTGGTGTAAAAGTTTATAAACCCAATGGCAGATCATATTAACAGACGCTCTACTCTGAGAATTGTTAAAAAAAAGAGATTAATTCTGTAGTAAATTTGACTTACCACAGTAGGAAAACTTTACTACTCTTTGTAAATATGTTTGTAGGCAAAACTGATGACATTCATGCATCTTCCACCGACATTTATATTTATTATCTAACAAAAAATACGTGTGTACCAGGGTTTATTTAAATTTAAGTAGCAGCTCTTTTGCCACTGAGTTTGTGTTAAACTGCATGAGTGCAGCAGAGTTAGTCCTAAGTAATGTGTTTATCATCATCTCGGAGGGATGAGGACAGAAAAGCATGAAAACTT
Organism: Burhinus oedicnemus; assembly: GCA_008921705.1. NCBI lineage: Eukaryota > Metazoa > Chordata > Aves > Charadriiformes > Burhinidae > Burhinus > Burhinus oedicnemus. The sequence continues at coordinate 708,144 of VFFE01007200.1, read as the reverse complement.
GCACTGAATACATTTCATAATTTCAAGTGCTGCCTGACTTCTGTCTTTTCTGTTGTCATTTATATCTGAGATAAACTATTCAACGCATATGAAATGTTAATCTTGACTAATTTAAGTGGTTGATTTTTTTCTCCTGGTTTGTTTATTTAAAAAATTATCACAGAGAAAAAACACATTCAAAAAGAGCCACAAATAAAGGAAACATGAAAATATTTGCAATTTCATTAGTTCCTGGTGGGATCTTTGTTATGGACAGGTCTGGACAAGGTAAATGAGAAGAAAAAAAACTTAAAAAATAGAAGTCCAAAAGGCATCAAATGTTTTTTAATTGAGATTGGAAGCATTCCAAGTTTGACTTTCAAAAAAGGCTTTGATTTACAGTAGTTCATGTTGGGCTCATGTTGTGCCTGCCAAAAATCCAAAGTAGATCAGAGCTTTTTTTGAAATAAACACAAGCTTAATCTGATGTAGGTATTTCAAAACTCCCACTGCTTTAGTTGTAACATCATCTGTTACTGAATGATTTATAAATCGTCCCTCAACAGGCAAATTTCTACAAGGCTGAGGGTGATATACTTTAACTTTGGGACACAAGGACATGTTTAAATTCCATATTGCAATAGGTGGAGACCCTCCACTGCTTTTAAAAGTATTTGTGAAATGGATTATCCCTGGTTTCCTGTACACGGGACAAAAACTAGTACCTGAAGTTACAAGGAGATGATGGAGTGTTACTTCTTTGATTTTCCACTGAGTAGAAAGGAGACAAAAGGGAAGAATTGCTAATGAACATTTTATTCTGCTTGATTTTCAACTGTACATGAATTCATTTCCTTTCTAGAAGAAGAAGAAAAAAACCCACCCACTTCTGCTTTTTTAGAAAAAAGCGTGTTCACAACCTGGATTTGTTTATAACAAAGTAGTTTATTAGGAGGGATCATTTCATGTTGGTGCAGCAGGACTTGTCTTGGCACAGTTTAGGTAACTAAAAGCAACATGTTTCTCATTTACTTTTGGGTAGATTCCCTCTGGAGTTGATCCAGAGACTGTCTTTCTTGCAGAGGGCAGTTCAGCCCACCATGACACTGGCAAGAGTATTTACCCTCAGGAAATACCTATCTCTATGCATTGATTAAAGACAAAACCTAGAAGATTACAAACACTGGGGCAGTTTATTTAAATAGAATCGTAGAATCATAGAATTGTCTAGGTTGAAAGGGACCTTTAAGATCATCAAGTCCAACCATCAACCTCACACTGCCAAAACCACCACTGAACCATGTCCTTCAGCACCATGTCTACCCATTTTTTAAATACCTCCAGGGATGGCGATTCCACCACTTCCCTGGGCAGCCTGTTCCAAGGTTCGATAACTCTTTTGGTGAAGAATTTTTTCCTGATATCAAATTTAAACCTCCCGTGGTGCAACTTGTGGCCATTTCATCTTGTCCTACCACTTGTTACTTGGGAGAAGAGATCAGCCCCCCCGGCTACACCCTCCTTTCAGGCAGTTGTAGAGAGCAAGAAGGTCTCCCCTCAGCCTCCTCTTCTCCAGGCTGAACAACCCCAGTTCCCTCAGCCGCTCCTCAAAAGACTTGTGCTCTAGATCCTTCACCAGCTTTGTTGCTCTTCTTTGGACACACTCCAGAACCTCAATGTCTTTCCTGTAGTGAGGGCCCCAAAACTGAACACAGCAGAAAACCAAATACTATTATTTGCATGCGGGACAATTTTTGCCATCCCGATGGGAAATGCTAACCTTTTGAGTTGCAAGTCTGATTCAGAGGACAAGACAGGGAATACACTGAATTGGTGGCGAGGCTGGTGAGTGCTGCCCAGGCTAGCACTTCATCAGTGCTAGAAGCTGTGGACATGGTCTGGGACCGAGGTCATCAGCCAAAACTGACCTGGTCTGAATTACGCAGCAGCTGGTCTGAAAAAAGTTCTGCAAAGACAGAACTGAAGTGTAGCAAACGTCATGTTCACAACAACATTTGAGGAAAAGCTTGTTTTATAATTAAAAAAATACAATAAAATCTTCATGGGTTGGTTTTTTGTTTTAGGGGTTTTTTTGCACAATTTAGGAAATACAGAAAAAAGTGTGGGATATGCTGATGAAATTATTAGCAGGCTGAACTCTGGAATAACTGTCATTGAAAATCCAGAAAGGATCAGTATTTCTTTTTTTTCTCTCACCTTACCTTCAGCTGTAAAAACCAATCCCTTTGATTTCCAAGTTTCAGTATTGGAATTCAAGCACTGATTCCTAACTTCATTATGACAGGAGTACATATTTAGTCATTGCGGACACGTTCCTTGGACAAAATATTATGGTCTAAACATGTTGGCGAAAGAATAGAGATAGACTGACAACAAGGCATTTGACAGGCACAAGTCATCATTTTGAGGTTACAGCAACAGCTGAGCAGAAAAGCAAAGGTTAACAAATTCTACATGTTTCATTAAAACATTTTAGATTTCAGCGTAAATGTTTCAATTATACAAACTGAATCTTTTCTTTCCTTAGACATACTTCCATTCTGGCCACAAAAGCAAACTGTTTTAATTCACATACACTTTATACCTAGCTGAATACGGTCACTAACATTTTATGTCTATTTTAATTTGTCACACCAGAAGAACCAATCAATTCCACAGTTTGATGGCGAGGACATCTTATGCCGTTCTCCAAAAACATTACATAAATCAAATTTACAGTATCACAAAATTCTTCTCCAGTATGTACTGGGGTTCACAAATCCACATTAACAAAACTGGTTTTTTGTCATGGCAATCCTGAAAGATGACCTAATCTGACTCTCTGAAATGATAGCATTATAGATTAGCAATTAGAGAGTGGAAGAGTGGTTTGCTTCTCAAACCTCTAAATAACATATCGTTAAAATAAAAACCTCACTTCCCACTGCATTTCAATGTTTTACCTGTTTATTTTCTTTCTTTGTCTCTATTTTCAGCAAAATATTTCTTTTAACAAGCATTTGTCAGACAGACTGAGAAATCAGGTGCCTTCTTACCAGAAAGAGTTAATCATTCATCCCCAAACAGCAAGATGAATCCAGTAATCAAATATTGAGCTGCCTAGTATTAGTTTGGGGGAAGTGGCGGGGACGCTAGGTTTTATTTTAATATGTTAATCTAATAAAATGATGCAGTTTATTTTACATCTTGAGGGAGAGGTGCTAATATTATCTCAGCTTTAGATGCATCCTCACTTGCCTGTACAGATCAGCATTCTGCTTTATCAGGGTGATGTTACTGGATGTGGCAATTTATAATTGGAAATGGCAGCCTGGAGATTTTCTAAAAGCTTTGGCTTTTTTCTGAATACTG
>VFFE01007200.1:641778-704773 GCA_008921705.1 Burhinus oedicnemus | reverse complement strand
AATCCAGTAATCAAATATTGAGCTGCCTAGTATTAGTTTGGGGGAAGTGGCGGGGACGCTAGGTTTTATTTTAATATGTTAATCTAATAAAATGATGCAGTTTATTTTACATCTTGAGGGAGAGGTGCTAATATTATCTCAGCTTTAGATGCATCCTCACTTGCCTGTACAGATCAGCATTCTGCTTTATCAGGGTGATGTTACTGGATGTGGCAATTTATAATTGGAAATGGCAGCCTGGAGATTTTCTAAAAGCTTTGGCTTTTTTCTGAATACTGCGGAATTTCATTAATTATTATTATTTTGACTATGAAAAGAGGATTTGCCCACGGGCAGTTTTGAGGCTCCTTAAAGATTATTTTCCTCCACGGAAGGTTGCCAAGATTTCAAATTTCTCTGTCAAAAGACTTTTTTTTTGGTGGGAGGTGGCTGGAGTGAGCGTGAACATTTACAGCTGTGGGAAGGAGACCTCAAACATTGCTCATTCTCTTTGAGGCCATTTTATCTCCCTGGAGTGGGGGCAGCTGTCACAAATTGTAGCCCACCAAACATCCCTCGCCAAGGCTGCTGCTGCCTTTGCCTTTGTACAGCATGGGGAAGGAGCTGGCGGCACGTTTCCCTAAGCCACATATATTCAGCTCACAGCATGGTGAGTCTAAGCAAGGTGGGATCTTTTCTAACCTGTCATATGCCAGAGCATATCTTTCCTTCTCCAGAAAGTCCCCTCTACAGCACAGCCTGAGAGATAGTTGGAAAATGGAAGATTTCATATGAATACTGCAATCTGAAGCTGGGAATCACAGAGGCTCAAAATCCAGGAATGGTTGAGGTTGGTAGGGAACTCTAGAGATCAGCCCGTCCAACCCTCCTGCTCAAGCAGGACCACCTAGAGCCAGTTGCCTGGGATCATGTCCAGTCGGCTTTTGAATATCTCTGAGGATGGAGACTTTACAATGCAAACCAATTTATAAAAATGGACATTGTAATTAAGGAAGGTACTGGAAAATAGATCTATTTTGCCTAGGTTGCAGAGGAAAAGGGGTGAAGGAAGAGCAGGTATAATCTTCTGCAATGAGAGGAAACGAGAAACTGCCTTGTAATATTTTATCAAAACCTAAAAATTATCACAAACTTTTTAAAAGGTAGATAGAGTTATCCTCTCTACTAGATTTTTGTTTCCCCACCAAAGAGATCCTTATGGAACAACTTTCTGCTTTCATCCTTTTCCCACCGCACACATGCAGAGCAAACAAGACCGTGACCCTTTTATATTGTAAGCCCTTCAAACAATTCCCAGTTGATGAGCAAAACAGAAAGAAGCCCATCCCAGGGCCGCGAGTGACTCATCTGTCTGAAGCAGACAAGTCCTTGTGATGAGTCACTTTCTTCTGATGCAAGTTTAAAAGTAATTAAATAAAAGGTGAGGATACAGCGTTTTAAAGCTCTCTCCACTGCAGTAATTAGATAAAACATCAGCGTTAACTCTGAAGCTTCAAGATAGGGTGGGTAAGGGTGGGTATACAGCATTGTGTCTGGCCATGATGGGAGGTCTTCACCCTTCACCTTCATATCAGTGTCTGCTGGAGGTGCAATATCCATGTACACTGCTCCAGAAAGGCTCAGCGTACGCTGCCCTAATCAATGCTTTACACCAAACAGCTACAAATTGAATGAGGTGCAGACTCCACTCCAGCCACTCAGCACCATAATAAAGGGTTAATAAGGATAGAAACAGCTCTGAGTGTTATGAAGGGAAAAACCTGACAAAGAAGGATTACTAAAATAATCCAAAATTACTCATCTATGCATAAAATGGACCATTTATCTTTCCTCTAATCATAGAATCATAGAATTGTCTAGGTTGGAAGGGACCTTTAAGATCATCGAGACCAACCATTAACCTAGTCCACCACTAAACCATGTCCCTCATGTAACTCACGTTTCATTTCATTTTAAAGCTGTGTGAGAAAATTGCTTTTTCTTTTATTCCAAGATAGAAAGGACTAAAGCAAGGAGATGATAGCCATGGAAAATACGTAATTTTCTAAAATATACAAAAGGAATATCAGATGGGACCTCTCTCACTCAAAGCTTCAGATTTGCAATTTAGCATCCCTGTTTAGCCAGGATTTGCAAGGCCAGGCTGTAGATTTTGGACACCCTATTTGCTTTCATCCACAGCTATTTTCTGTGGATTCATGAGGCAGTCCAAGGTCACAGGTACCCACAAAGCAGAGGGACAGGCGATGGCTGCCTCCCCATCACCTAGCAGGAACTACATAGCTTTACAACAAATCCATGTCTTGAGTACTTCGGAATGACATCAAGGAACAAATGTGGCCTTTAAAAGGAATTAAAATTCTTCAGCATCTGTCCTTAATCACTTCTTCTGCTATAACCAGTGAGAAAGTCTCTCCCTGTACCTGAAGGGAGAGTCTGCTCCCTTCTTATTCTTTTTTTTTTTTCTGTTTTCACATTCTTCTTTCTCCTCTAATTTTCCTGTTTTCTGTCTGTGATTTCTCTAGTCTTCCACCTGTGTTCCTCTCCCTGCAACAACTCCTAACTCATAGGCTCACCCTAGTCTCTCTACTGAAATAATCATCAGCAGAAGAGATTCAGGGTATGTGTAGAAACTTGAACTCTTCTTCTGAATATCTTTTAATTTTGTTTCTGTTTGACTTCAAAGTGAAAAAAATGGGAAATCTGGCACAGAAGAAAGTAACTCATAGCCGCTAATATTTTTATCGCAGAAACAAGATCAAGCAAAAATGCAAGGACCTGCATACCATGCTACGGCATATACCATGGTACGTAAAGACAATGTGCCTTGCGATTAGGACCACTGCTCAACAGAAAATACAGTAAGATTGTATCTCTACCAGTAAATAACATGTAGGAGGTTATCTGGTCCTAAATCCAGCTGTCACAATCTGATTGTATTCATGCTATTCATCTCTCTCACCCTTCAAAACAAGGTGGCCACATGCATGTATGGACATCTCATGGACTGAGGTGTATCTAAGATTCAGTAATGTTTACATGGAGTTATAAAGGTATAATTCCAGATATTTGTGCCCAGCTTTTAAACCAGTTGTATCTTAGATGACCAAGTAGTTTGGTGGATTTGACATTCAGAATCTTCATGTTTCATTGTCTTCCAATTTTCTCCATTTTTGAGACATCTTACAGACCAGGTGAACCAAAGGGGCAAAAATGAGGAAAAGCTACTGTGGTGGTTGTTCCCTGGAAAAATTATTGAAGTGGCATTTGAGCTATGACTAATTTATTTAGTATTCAGAATTTAGTGAATTCTTTTGTCACATCACCCATCATAAATAAAAGGAAAAAAACTGAAACCTGTTTGATGCCTCAGGCATGTTTTAGTTTGGTGTTCAGGTCAGTTCATTCCAATGCTTAATTTTTAATGGTTCATTTAACATAACTGTTTAGACTAGAAAATATTTTCATATAAAACTTGTTTTTTGGGGGTCAGTTGCTGTCATCTCAAGACATTTTAGGTCTCAGATGACAGATTAAACATCAGTTAGAAAAGGTGGTCTCATTTGGGCACTTGAATGGGACTGGGCAGACTCAAGCTGAATTTCAATCTCCGCTACTGATTCTTTATGTGACCTTGGGTAAAACATTTAGGCTGCTTCTCCAAGGCTTTTTGAGTACAAATAGTTTAGCTCACACAGTCGCTCACAGTTTTCATGTTTGCCACTCAGTATCCTTCCTGTGAAAGGAAGAAATTAGAACTTTCTACTACTCACAGAAATGAAACCCAGCAGTGTCTAAAATACCCAAAATCCTGCACTGTTAGAGGGTATAGGAGCTTCTACTTAAAAATTATAGTCTGATAGACAACATGTTTTTAAACCAAAGTCAATCTTATGCTGCAAGATAGTTATTACTCACCTCTAAACCATAAATAAGAAACAAGTCTTCCAGTGCTGATGTGCAATTTTTAATTTTTCCCTAACTTTTGCCACCATTTTTTTGTTTCTTGCAGAAACAAAACTGCAAGAAAGAAAGCACGTGTAAGCAGCACATTTTCAAGCCCTCCAGTGATCTTTCCTCTCTATTTTCTTCATTCCCGCTGGGTCATCTTCCTCTGCTGAGCTCCCTTGCACACTTCCAAAAGTTATCTCCTTTGCATACGTTCCTCAAAATGCAGTATGGGTTCACGACATGCATGGCAACCCTTGAGTCATTAGACTGACCTTTTTCACAAAGGAAGCAAGAAAATTCTTAATTCAATAGGAATAAGAATCTGTTGTCTTTTCCCTGGAGACGAGCCCTTGAAAGGGTTTTCATAATCCCAAGTATTAGCTACATAGCAGTTGCCCTCTGGATGCCATGTTCTCCTTCCAGCCCTTACTTCTTGGCTACCCAAAAGATGAACTTATTCTGCTACGGGTTCAGTATTATGGCAGTATCAAAAAAAACCTGGGGGTAAAAATGCATTTATTGGTGTGGAAATGAAGGGTGCCTACCAGAAGAACATATTTTACTAAGACTTCGCTGATTTACCTGAAGTGAGAATCTTTGTATATTGTTTCTTGCCCTTCCCTCTCAGAAAACAGTAGTTTTACCTGTTTGCCCTCACTTCTCCTGACTGTGAAATGGAGATAATACCAGTCTTTTGCATAGGAATTGCGAGGCCAGACCTTGATTTAGCAGCAAGGATTTCAGACCACTCATAAGAGTTGAGTTCTGCTTTTTTATGATTCCACTACCTACCTGATAACAGCCTTCATTAACCCTCCCATATTTCTTTTTCTTGTCAACTTTGCCTTTCTTACCCAAGTAGATTGTGCATTTTTGAGGACAGGGCTTTGCTTTCATGTCATCTTTGTGCAAGACCTAACAAAAGGAGACTTTTGTTACATACCTACTGCTATTCCCAGTGTTTGTGAAGTGCTTTAAAGCCCTCTGAGGAGAAGTGATCGATGTGATACAAGACATTAGCACTGTAGAGAGATCCATACTTTGCTATATACAAGTAGGTTGATTTCAATGTTTTTTTTAAAGTCATGAGCCTGCTCAAAAACACTACGCAGAAGGTATTTATTGATGCAGTCAGATAACTCAAGTTAGCTCCCTAATTTGAAAATCTAGATTTAAGCATGAAATGCAAAAATGCTTTTTTTGAGCAGGGCTTATTAGACACTCTCAGCACTTGAGATGGGCATTTTCTTCCCCAAATAACCTTCTCTGGCTTTAGTAATTTCAGAGTAAGCAGATGATGCTTTCAGACACAATCTCAGGCTGCCCTTTGCCAGAACATCACTCTGCTTGTTTGCTTCCTTCCAAAAGCGAGTCCGCGGCGCTTTCCCATCCTGAGAACTCTGCGCTGATTACACAGGGGTTGGTAGTCGGCAAATCACCTGACAAAGAGTACGATGGCGTTTTAGCATCAAGGCTTCCCACAGGAGACATTATACCTTCAAGGGGGGAGAGGCAGAAGGGAAAGTGGCGGGGGGGGAAGCAGGGGAAGGAGGATGGATGCATAGTGGCAAGGCACCCAGGATGTCACTTACAGTCGGTTGGCCGCAGTCGTCAGGGTTCACTTCCATTAAGCTTCGTGTCAGTTCAGAAACTTTACACATGAGGCTGTGTGAAGCGTTCTGCCACTGCTGACTGCCCGGGGCTAGCCCACAGTACCTATCTTGTCACTGGTTTTCCAGAAAATCTCTCTGAGAATTAGCTGCATATGTTGGCCAAGCTAACCATAGCAGGCAAGGTTTTGTCTGTTGTTTGTTAGCTTGGGACTGGATGCTGATGATGATTATCATTATCATCATTATTATCATTATTTGGTTTGGGGTGGGGGTTTTTTTCAAGGGGTGGGTCTTGGTTTGGGGTTTTAAGAGAGGGGGGATCACCATAAAATATTGCGAAGCACAACTGAATAGTTAGTATCACGAGAAGAAAGGAATGATGGTAGCGAGGTGAGTTCTCATATCGCAAAGAAAAGCTTCCTCTGTAGCCTTTTAACTAAGGTTGGAAAAGAAGCATTAAAAGCGATTGTCAGAATGTGACGGGAGCTGTTCTGAGCCTGTATTTCATCTACCCTAAAAATGCAGAGATTATTATTAGGAACAACTGTGATAAATGCAGCTGGCATTCAGAGGGGAAGAGACTAATTGCCATACTATTGCCAGGCATGGAGCTAAGGAACCGTAACTAATTTTAAAAAATCCATATACTGTCGCAATATTTGGTCAATCAGGAACAATTACACAATGGCTGTATGTGGACCAAAGTTTAGAATTTTTTCTCTAGGAAACTTTAAGCTTGCTTCTTTAGTGGTTATCTCTCATTTTCTTTCTAGTGTCAAGTTAGAAAGGAATGTAATTTTATTATAAGTTACCTGTTTCCATGTTGTGATTGGGGAATAGTGATTGGGATAGACTCTTTTAGACACTGGCCAAATACTAAGAAACTACCCTTTCCATGAAAAATATGCTCAGACTCTTTGCAGAAACAGAGCCTTGGGATGCCAAACTGAGCTTTATATGATGTCCAAGCCTCGAGATCTGTGCTCACAATAAACACCAACCATCTCCCCCCTGCTTTTGCTTTGCTTATTCCTTTGCTAATGTTGGGAAAAAGATAGAAGGAAGGCAGGAATATATATGTACATTTAGAACATAAACCTGGGACCTAGAAGTGCTGGATTTAAGTTCAAGAGCTGGCCCAGACAAGAAAAGCAAATGCATGCAAAATAAAAAAGATATTTATCTCTCAGTAGATCACAAGAATTTAAGTAGGTGCCTGAGCTCTTCGCAGAAAGGGGGTCTGACACTGGCTCACGCCATGCCTCTAAATAAATATGTCTCTGATCCACACTTCTTTTTCCTTGGCTGATCATAACCAGTTAATATTTATGGATCATGCTGAAAACAATTTTTACTCTGATTATAAACCTTAGGGTGCAAACTTTGTCTCCATCTCTGATCTCTGCCTTACATCTCACCAGTCTCACTGCTTGTGTTTAGCAAGTGAATAATGAGGCTGGCAAAAACAAAGTCAAACCTTTTATTCTTTTTTTTTTTTAATATCACAATTTCATAAGCCAATTCCCTGCTCCTAGGAAGCGTTTCTGTTGCTCTTCTCAGAAAAGCAAACATGCTTTTTTTTATTTTAAGTTGCTCTTTTAGGTTTTGTATCCCAGGTCTCTTTATTTTCCCTTCCTCAGGCTTCCTTTTTGAGTTGCAAAAAAGGAAAAAGGGCAGGAAAGAAAGAGAGAGAAGACAAAAGCTGAAAATTTGCCAGCCAAATGTTTTCAAAACATAACATTTATACACCGAACATAACTTTCCTTCTTCAAGTCCTTGCATAGCTTCTTTAAACTTCCAGGTAGAGTAATTGCTCAAAAGCCAGTACCTTCATTGGGTTTGTTTAGCGTCAGAGTATAGACACCCATCCGGGGACACTAAAATATGAGCCTGGTGGGAAAGCGGTCCTTCTACCGATGCTACTGCACTCAGGGATGGGCAGTGAGGAGGAGGAGGAGACCCAGCAGTGCTCTGATACAGAGCTGGCTCAGTGCTCCATCTTCCTCCCTCTCCCTTTCCCGCTCACTAAAGCACTGAAGGAACCACAATAAATTTAGGGGCAGTACCTTGATACCTCGACTGTGATTCAGGCTTGTGGTGTTTCTTTCTTCATGCTAGGGGCAGCCCTTCCTCTAGGTTTGCGCAATGAATAATAGAGTGGGTGTCTTCGGGTGGTAGTCCTCTGACCTCGTGGTCTTTAAGGTTATACTTATACTAGCAAATAAAGTGGGCTAGGGACTGCTCTCTTGGGTCCTGCTGGGAAGGTTGGGCTCACTTCCCTGCATACAGCCAAACTCTCAGCCTCCAAAATAGGTCAGCTATCTCCAGCCTGCCTTTTGGGAACAGTCCCTACTCTATGCTAACCCTGGCCTGTGCCCCGGCTGTGCTGAGAACTTCACCGTGTGGATGATCAGACACGAAGTCTGTGCCCTCGCCTTGTTTATACAATAAATCATAGCCTAAGAGTCTACTGAAGATTGTCTCCATGGTGAAGGAGGTGAACAGACGTCTCCAATGTGAGGTTCATTCCTCCTGTTTTTAGATTGGTGTTTTAGGATGGCACTGTGTGAGGTAAAATATCCTGATCACTCTCTGTCAGCAACTTATTGTTAGGCTTTGTGTCCAATATGGACATCTGTTTCCTTTCTGTAATCAGTGGAGAAAAACAGGGGAAAAATCTCCCAAGCTTGACTGAATCAATCTTAAAACAAAAATATTGGGTTACATGGATTGCGTGGCTTTCTGAAAGTTTCTTTCTCCCTATTAAAGAGGGAAATCTTAAGTACTCAATTTTCAAAAAAGTGAAGTTAGGAAGATGGATCCCACCTGTTAAGACCTGCTTTAATGTCACTGCTAAAAGCCCAGGACTGTTCAGTCACTTCTACAGACACAGAGGCAGAAATTGTCATAAGGAGACATCCACCCAGAGACACCTAAGCTCTCTAGAATCCGCAGTGAGAAAGCGGTACGCCTAGGGTATGTTTATCACCCTGCAGAAGATATTTGAGACATGTCAGGTGAGTTATCCTCTAGAATTGCCTCTTTTTTTTCTTATTTTAACTAATGGTCAAGAAAGCCCAGGGTGACAGGATCACCTCTACTCAAATAGGTATTTTTTAGGTGCCTAATACAGGATGAATTGAATTTTGTCCGAAAAGTCTGTCCTGTCCCAAGAAGCTGACTACAGCATCCTAAATTTTTGTAATTGAGTAGTGCTTGTGTACAAACTACACAGAATATGTATATAATCAGAACAAAAAAGACTCCTCTAACTTATTTAATTGAAAAGATCAAACATTTACAAATATCTCACCCTGTTTTGAACTGCAAATCCTGGGGAATGGCTGAACTTTACAGAAGACCATGAATCAGTATGTGAATAAGTCTGTTATTCTCTACTTTCCTGTGGGACTGTGCCATTGCATGTCTAAATGAAAGATCATTACTTTTGAGGAAAGTGTCAAGCTGTACGGCAATTTTCTGACATAAAAAAAATTCCAGGGAAAATCTAAAATAGGGGATAAACCCACGTGGGCTTTTGTTTCCTTATGTCTCAAATACACACTGTCTCTGAGAGAAGGAGAATGGAGACATGCAGACAAAGTCTAGATGTTAGATAAATGGGGATCTGGTATGAAAAAAAGCCCAAGCATGTAGTCTATCATCAGTCTCAGAAAGGCTGAGAGAGATGTCAAAGGCACAGGTCCATATCTGAACCATGGTATGTTGGTGTGACATTATAAATGTTGATGAAAGAATTCAAGGAGGACCCCCTTTTATTTCTCTCTTTATCTCCCACTGAGGAACTAAAAAGTTTCCTTGTTCTGTGCCCCTAGCACGGATCAAATATGCATGTCCAGGAGGTGTCAATTACCTCTAAAGCACATCCACGTCTAGAAACTTAGGGCTACAAAGATGATTAGGGGAGTGGAACATCTTTCTTATGAGGAAAGGCTGAGGGACCTGGGTCTTTTTACTCTGGAGAAGAGAAGACTCAGAGGGGGGATCTCATCAATGCTTACAAATACTTAAAGGGAGGGTGCCGGGAGGATGGCACCAGTCTTTTTGCAGTGGTGCCCAGTGATAGGACAAGAGGTAATGGGCACAAACTTGACCATAGGAAGTTCCATCTAAACATGAGGAGGAACTTCTTTCCTTTGAGGGTGGCAGAGCACTGGAACAGGCTGCCCAGAGAGGTGGTGGAGTCTCCGACTCTGGAGACATTCCAAACCCACCTGGACATCATCCTGTGCAACCTGCTGTAGGTGACCCTGCTGTGGCAGGGGGGTTGGACTAGATGATCTCCAGAGGTCCCTTCCAACCCCGGTGATTCTGTAACTAACAACTTTCATAGGTACATTTCCTCTTCATTATGGTGGAAGGGATAAAAATCCTCCAGATGCAGCCTGCAGGTATTTGGGTTCATGTGAGCAGAAAGCTCTTGCTGGTAGGATCTCTATGGTTATAAACCAGCTAGGAGATAAGGTTTCTGGAGATATTTAGAAGGATTTTACTAAGATGGATATTTCAACCTCTACTAAAATTTCAATGTATCATCACTTTTTCTTCACTAGGAAAGTGTACTTTTTCAATAAGCATGTTCAGCTGCTACCATAGAGAAAATAGGTGACAAAAGTCCCTTGGGGTTACACCGGGTCTTGTCACTGTCAGTCAAAATGGTAAATATTTGGGTACCTGGGAGAAGTTCACACTTTTACGCCACATGAGCTATCCAAGCTATTGTGTAGCTACAGATACAGATATCGTGCCTGTCTGCGTCACATGTGGTGAGAAACAAATTCCCACAGGTAGATCTATTAAGTAGCACGTACTGACAGACTGATTCACGTTTTAAATCCCATCTTTTTCTTCTCCACCATAGTACTTTTATAGGTATATCAAATACTTGTTCCATGGTGCCACAGCCTTTCTCCTTGAGCCTGCTTCGTGCTAAACATGGATGGATGGCCATTTCTAAGGTGGCCATTGTCCATTTTCAGAGATTCCTCCAGAAGCTAGGCTAAATGATACCCTGCTGCAGAGGTTAATTAGAAGAGGAAAGTCAGGTGTAAGACTGCAGCACCTGGGAGATGGTCAGCAATGCAACAGCCTTTGGGGCCATACCTTACACCAAAAGTGTTAGTTAAAAAAGGCTAGGGAGGAAGAGGACAGTCACTTGGAAGGTAAGCCATGGTGAATCTCCAGGGAATGACAGGCAGACCATGCAACTCCTTTGAAAAAAAACCCCAAAAAAACAAAAAAAACCCCAATGCTGCCTTATTCTAGGTTACAGGAGAGGCTAATATTGTTTGTTATTGTCTTTCTTTGGAAACCGAGGGTCATGAATGTTTTGTTAATTGCATTGAGAGCACTCGGGAAATATCAGAACTACCCCAGTCCTTTGGAGAGGCAAAGAGCAGAAGTGACCTCAATGGATCTAGTTTTGAGTTACTCATTTGTCAGTAAGTAGCTATAAGTAAAACTGGAGTAAATATTCTTAAGGAGGGTGAGGGTATTTTTAATCCTTCTCTTTTGTTCAATGGAGCTGACTGATTTTTTAATTTTTTTTAGTCTTATGTGAGAACAAGTAACCATTGAATTTGGGGCTTTTATGGTTTATGTATGAACGATATCAGAATGTTGTGACAGGGTCATCTTAGCTGCCTTTGTTAAATCAGAAGAGATCAATAAAAATGCTAAAAGTAATGGGTAGGTTTTGAAAAGCCCAAGAGGGACTTAGTTTTCTCACTTTCATAGCTTTAATAGGAATTGGAAACCTAATTGCTATTTGTGCCTCAAAACTCCCTCCCAATTATAACAAAAAAAGATGATCACTGGAAATGAGGTTGAGGGCTGGTGGATACCTGTATTACTTCTTGATGTGCTGCATCTATCACTCTTAGTGGTTTCATGTGACGTGAGTATTGTTCTTTGACAAAAATATTATTCTATGCTTTTTATGGAAAATCTATGCTTAAATCCTAGGGAAAAGTTCTGATTTGAAGCATAAACATGGAGTTATGCTTGAGCTAAGGCTGTTATAATTAAGCACTGACTGTATTTCTCCCTCATTTGGGACCTCTGAGCATTCAAGTGATTTTGTAGGGGAAAAAAGCAGTGAATGAAGACCTATGATTTTTGGATTCTGTTCCTGGCTTACCCAGATGACACAGACCAAAATAATTCTCTACAAAATGAAGGGAGTGTTACTGATCTCCTTTGTAAAACACTTCGCAATTTCTTAAGGATCAGCAGTAAACAAGAATATCATTACATTGTAAGGCAATGTGCTGAATTAGCACATCCAAGTATGAAAGCAGAGGCTCACTCATTTAAACTCTAAGTGCTCTTTAACTATTGGGAATAATTGCTATAATAAATAACTCCCCACTGTGTTCCCATTATCCACTCCTTTCATCAGTGCTTGAGTTTTGTAAGGTAGGGATTGCAAGCTATTTATTTCCTGAAGGGAGAGATCAGAAAGGTTTTAAGTTGTTGGAGGTGTCATTGAGGTTCTCGTAAAATAAGGGCTGAGGTTAGGAAAATCTACAGATGCAGTCAAGTTTCAGATTGCAGAGGTATTTTACTCTTCTTTCAGAAAAGCAGCTGGATACTGTATATTACACGAGCTCATGTACAAAGAAAAAGGTATGGAAATTAACTTTCTCTCTGGCTATGATAAAATACCAAGGGAAATTCATAGCAAATCTGTCTACTATAGTTAGTCCTGCGACAGCGCTATTACAGAAAAATAAATAGTGGCATTGGTCAAAAGACTGTCAAGATGCTTTCAAGTTGGCTAAACAGACACTTATGTCCTCCAGGGTTTTAGTGCACTTTGTCCCGTCCCTGTCAATCTGTTAAACTACTGATGCTTCACTGTATGAGGTCGGGAGTGGCGATTTCTCGCATAATGCCAAATAGTCCAGAAAAGCATGTAGCATTTGCATCGAAAATGCTTCCTAAAGAGGAAAAGGACTATGCATAGATGAGGTGAAAGGAGGCAGTGAGGAGGAACTCAGAGAGACTGCATGCAGAGGCATTGAACTTTGCAGTCTTTCCATTGCTGTAAAAGCTCAGCAAAAAACATGGCATTCTTGACAGAAATGTTTTTGAGGCTTGGTAAGTGGATTCTAGCAACATTGACTTTAATCATCAGCATTTCAAACTGCTTTTTTGGAGACAAAACCCATAAAATTAAATTAAACAGGAAGTACCGGAGAATCACTGTGTGTTATGGTCTAAAACGTGCTGGTGTAAAACCACACTGTCATCCACAGATTTTATATATCCCTGAGTTTACCACATTGAACCATCAATGGTGGATTCAGCCATCCAGAATTATGAGCATACGTCCTTAAAATTTGAGAGGACTAAAGTCCCAGAGTCAGCAGCCAAGGCTTCAGTGAAGAGCTGTAAGGACTGAGCACAAAAGCTGTGTTTGTCCTCACAAACTGAAGCTTGACCATCCAACCTGTTGCACTGCCAGCATGCTTGCTGGCACAACTTTTATCTCAGTTAGCTACCAGACCATGAAACTATTCCAAGGCCCTGTATAAGACCTGAGATAGAATCATAGAATCATAGAATGGTTTGGGTTGGAAGGGACCTTAAAGATCATTGAGTTCCAACCCCCCTACCATGGGCAAGGACACCTCCCACTAGACCTGGTTGCTCAAAGCCCCGTCCAACCTGGCCTTGAACACCTCCAGGGATGGGGTTTCCAGGACTTCCCTGGGCAACCTAGACCAGTGCCTCACCACCCTCAGAGTGAAAAATTTCTTCCTGAGATCTAATCTAAATCTCCCCTCTTCCAGCTTGAAGCCATTACCCCTCATCCTATCACTACATACCCTTGTAAAAAGTCCCTCTCCAACTTTCTTGTAGGCATCCTTCAGATACCGGAAGGCTGCTATAAGGTCTCCCCGGAGCCTTCTGTTCTCCAGGCTGAACAACCCCAACTCTCTCAGCCTGTCCTCATAGCAGAGGTGCTCCAGCCCTCTGATCATCTTTATGGGCCTCCTCTGGACTTGGTCCAACAAGTCCATGTCCTTCTTATATTGAGGGATGCAGAGCTGGACAGTATTCCAGGTGGGGTCCAAGTGCATTCCCAAAAAGTAGCTTAGACATAGATGTCAGAATTGAAGTTATAAGGAAGTGTTTTGGAGAGTAAGGGGGTTTGATAGCATGACAATAGCCAGAATGTGCCAATTGGCTTATCGGAGAGAATAGTCCTTGGCATTTTTTTGTTTAACAGCAGAGATGTGTCTTAGTAGCAAAGCTCTCTCAGGCTTGCTGTTGAGTTCCTGTCCCAGGCAGAGCTGACCAAGAAGCATGTCATGAAGGACAGATTCAGGACACTTATGATTGTTGTCGGTAGGTTCTGGGGAAGTTCTCAGAGATGAAGAAATGAGAAAATATTGACATAAGTAATCAACATTACAATTGGAAGAAATGACATGATCAATGGGGAGAAGAAAAAAAAGATAATGATAAGCTAAAAAGATAATGATAATTCTCTGCTGAGAATGATATCCAGACCCTAAATTATTATACTTTTGTACTAAACGTAGCTTAGTCTGGCTGTACGTGTGCTAACGCTGTAAAGAATATGACTATGAATAATAGGTTAAACTGGTACATGAAGTAATAGGAAATCAGCTTTTTTTGTTGCAGCAAATCATTTCTCTAACACAAACAACTGTGTTGCTCGATACAGAACTTCTTTGGAATTAAAACGAATTCAATGAAGGTGCATAGATGATGATAAAATTTTCAGGTAAAGTCACAAACATGTTCAGGAAAAAAATACTTTTTCTTTCAATTCCCTCCTTAAACTCTATAGTTTGATAGTGAGACTCAGGCAAAGAAAAGACCCGATCCTCATTTGTCTAACAGCCTGGTGAATACGGTATCTTCTGAGACACTGGATAAAAACCTCAGTGTTAAAATTTAGGGGCCTGTGTACAAAATGGAAAGTATATCTCTGTCCATGTAATTAGAAAGAAAATTAAAAATTATTTAAATCTGATTATCTTTTTTTCTGGGGAGGAGGGAGAATTATTTGAATATGTATTTGCTGTCAAACACCTTCCAGAAACAGAAGGAGTGATAATATTTAAAGTAATTTCTTAGCATACCTATCAGTATGACAATGTTTTCCCTTCACAGGCAACACTTTTTCATCTTATCATCTACATGATTTTGCACCCTTACAGCAAACAGAGACTCCTTTCATCTGAAGAGCCATCACCTTGAGATACCAGATCAAAACAGAATCCACACATTCACACACAGTGTAACCCAAAACATACAAAAATTTAAAAGGAATCTTTTCTAGTGAGTTCCTTGTTTTTTAGATCACAACAAAGGCCTACAAATCCCAAGTCAAACTTTCTTCCTCCTTCTGGCCTAGAACCACAAGATCACAAGATCATAGCATAATTCACCTTGGAAGAGACCACATGAGGTCTCTCGTCCAACCAGCTGCTCAGAGGAGGGTTAGCTGTGGCATCCGACCAAGTTACTGTGTGCAGCTGTATTTTGAAAAAACCCCCAAGGATGGAGACTACACAACCCCTCAGGACAAGTTGCTCCGATACCTGGCTGTCATGGGGAAATTGTCTTTCATTATTCTGGTTGGAATCTCTCTTGTTTCAGGTTACACCCGTTGTCTCTCATCCTCTCACCATGCACCAATGTGAAGAGCCTGGCTACGTCTTCTTGATAACTTCCTTGCAAGTGCTAGAGGTTAATCTTGGGTCTCCTCAAAAAACAGCTTCTCTGGGTTGAACAATCCCAGGTCCCACCACCTCCTTGCACCAAGCAAGTACTCCAGCCCCTGAGCATCTTGGTAACTCTCCACTGCACTTACTCTAGTTGATTAGTCTTTTATGTATTAAGGGCCTGAAAGTGGATGTAGTAGTCTAGATATAAACTAAGGTGCATAGTTCCTTCCATCGGCCTGCTGGCTTTGTTCATACAACGCAGGATGCTATTGGCCCTTGTTGCTTCCAGGTCTCACTGCTGGCTAATGGCCAAGGACAGAGATGGCCTGATGGCCACAGAGCTGCTCCCTGAGCAGGCAATCTCCAGCCTGTATCACTGCAAATGGCCCTTCCTTCCCATGTGCAGGGCATTTGTCTTTGTTGAATTTCATCAGGTTCCTGTTGGCCCATTCCTCCAGCCTGCCTAAATCACTCTGAGTGGTAAATCAGCCTTGAAGTGTATCAACAGGTTCCATCACTTTGGTATCATCTGACAGCTTGCCGAGAGTGCACTCCGTCTTCTCCTTCAGGTCATCAATAAAGAAATTAAACAGGACAAGTCCCAGGAGAGATCCTGAGTTACCCACCTGTAACTGGCCTCCAGGTAGAGTGTGACCCATTAACCACTACCCTCTGAGTCCAAGCATCCAAGCAATTTTTTTGCCCATCCAGTTGTCCATATCTGTCTCCTCTTTCATCTCAGTCTTTCCAGAACAGGAAGTCAGTCTCCTTTGGAGGAATTTGATAGCAATCGATTAAAAAGAAAATCTTGATCCTTATTTAGACCTCCAAGTCTTATCACAATACAACTTAACAATAGCAATAAATGCCAGAGGTGATGATCTTAACTACTCAAATGATTTTTTTTTTTTTTTGTGATATTGATGGTCTATATTGAGCCAAAACATTTCGAATAAAAAATATACCCAGGGCACTTACAGACAATGATTTCTAAAGTCCCCAATACAGCACAAACATCACTATCTAGGCAGTAAATAAAGTATTTGACTCTAGATAATATCAAGTTGGTGGTAAGAAACGGTTCTGGCTGCCCAGGTTTGATGATAGACAGTTCAGCACATTGCTTAAATAGCTAGGAGCAATGCCAATTAAAGTGAAATTCTCCTGCTCTAACACTGTCTTACAAGCCTTGTAAACAGACTGGCAAATCAAGAAACAGACTTCACTGAAATATTACGGTGTGCAGGTTTCAGAGGAACTTTGGAGGAAATTCTTTAAACCTTCATTAAAAAATACACCTAGTATCACAAAGCATGAAAAATATTTTTTAGGCAGCTGGTTATAAAAGGAGGGCAGCCAGGGGAAGTCTTATATGTTCATATTAAAGTCCAGAGCAGAAGGTTCAGGTTGCTGGTTCCATTACAGAAATATCCCCGGCTCTATCAAAAAAGTCTGTTTCTAAAGGGAGCTCTTTATTCGCTGTGTTGAGACGGAAACACGAATTTGATATCTATGAAAGGCCAACAGGGTTAGCAAGAAAACAGAGAGAGAAAAAGGACAGAAGTAACCTTTACAAAGCACTTCTCCATCTGATACTGTTGAGTAGACTTGGCTGAATAATCCTCCTCAGATATTATTCATCTGTGTGAATGCTGGCATTTTTCTCCCCCATTTCTGCCAAATAATGATGTGTAAATAATTCTTATTTGCAGGTAGTTTGCCAGCAATATTGCAAATGTTGACCATCAACATTTAAGTGTTTGCAAATGGATTCTTTTTTCTTTCTTCCGCCCCCACCCCCCTCCTCCTTGTTTCCTGCCAGATGCAACTATAAAAGAAATTCAAAGGGATGGAGCGAAAATGATATTCAAGTGTGAATTTTCTTGGAAACATTGTGAGGAGGCTGTAGCTTATGCAACGGGAGTAAGTGGTCTGAGGCTTAAGAAGCACATTAAATGGCTAACAGCAGCAGAAGTGAAAGCTCTGGACATTACGTACACAGACTCTGATGTCTCCCAGGAAGGCTGGGATCATTAGTCCTGGTTCACTGACTTAGAGTTGGAGGTTCCTGATGAAAAGGACATAACACCAGGCTCAAGCTGAGACTAATGGGAAACAATACGCATCTGCAGACTCTGATGTTACTAATCCAGCTCCTGCTGAGGATGAACAATTGGAGCAAGGGAATATTCCTGAAGCACTGACAAACTGCAATTGAGGATTAGAAAAGCCCCCTGAATGTCTGAATTTGTAATATGTCTCCAAGTTGGCATTATAAACAGTTGCCCCATAAAGCAAAGAACCTTTTTTCACTCAGAAGCATTTTGCAAAAAATCATAGCAGTGTTAGGCTTTTGGTGGTGGTGGTTTCTTTCTTCCTTTATTTTTTTCCTGCTGAGGAAATTTAATGTGGCTGTTTGTATCAACCACATATATATTACACATGAAGAGCCCTGATACCTCAGTACCTCAATTTTCAAGTCCAGTACATGTAATTTTGTGATACTTTATGTCACCACACAGTCCCACATGCCCTGTGTCCTCTTGAAAACTTAATGTAATCAAACATAGAGCAAAATCTGATCACTGACCAACTTCAGCATTCAAATATCCTTCTTGTTGCATAAATTAAGTCATGCCAGATAGCATCAGCACCAAAATTTGATTGTCCGCACCCTTACATTACTAGAAAATCTCTCATGTATTTTTGGTTCAATCTAACTACTTCTCTCCCAGCCAATTTGTAGACACTGTTCAGGAATCAGTTTGGGCAGTGAAAATTTCCAACAAGCATTTAGGATGTGCCCACCTGTTCTGGAGAGTAAGAGAGTTCAATAATGTGGATGTAGCCAGAATATTGCAGTTGGCCTCAGGGAAGAAGACACAAGACCATTCAGTGTGCCAGTGGCCTGATTGTCCCAGGTAACAACTACTGCAGTTCCAAACACTTTGCAGTTTTTATTACAGTAGTGGAGCTATGTGGAATCAAATTGATCTGTGTCTACCTGCTCTTGGGAAGGAGTGGCTGGAAAGCTGCCCAGCAGAAAAGGATCTGGGGGTCCTGGTGGACAGCCAGCTGAACATGAGCCAGCAGCGTGCCCAGGTAACCAAGAAGACCAATGGCATCTTGGCCTGTATCAAGAATAGTGTGGCCAGCAGGAGTAGGGAAGTGGTCGTGCCCCTGTACTCAGTGCTGGTGAGGCCGCAGCTTGAGTACTGTGTCCAGTTTTGGGCACCACAGTCTAGGAGGGACATTGAGGTGCTGGAGCGTGTCCAGAGAAGGGCAACAAAGCTGGGGAGGGGTCTGGAGAACATGTCTTATGAGGGAAATAGGATTGTTTAGTCTGGAGAAGAGAAGGCTGAGGGGAGACCTTATTGCTCTCTACAACGATTTGAAAGGAGGTTGTAGTGAGGTGGGAGCTGGTCTCTTCTCCCAAGTAATCAGCGATAGGACAAGAGGAAACGGGTTCAACTTGCTCCAAGGGAGGTTTAGGCTGGACATGAGGAAAGAATTTTTCAAGGAAAGAGTTCTCAAACATTGGAAGAGGCTGTATGGGGAGGTGGTTGGGTCACCATCCCTAGATGTGTTTAAAAGTCATGTAGATGTGGTGCTTAGAGCCATGGTTTAGTGGGAGACCTGGTAGAGTAGGGTCAATGGTTGGACTAGATGATCTTAAAGGTCTCTTCCAACCTAAATGATTCTATGATTCTATGATTCTTTGGTTCAACTCAATCAAAAGGTATAATCAAGGTATGTCATCAAGTGCGGCATTTGACTTCCTCCAAAACTGAGCAAAGGATTAGCCAAAACTTACAGGCTGGACCTAATGTTGTAATGATGTTACAGTTGTGATAATCTATCCTTCCATTTGCAGACACCTCAATTTTTTACACTAGGGGATGAGCTTTTGAATAATGAGGTTCTGCCTGTTGACAAAAGGCCCATTTCTTTTAACTGCTTTTCACAAATGATATGAGGATTCTTGGAGGTCTATGCAGTACCTAAGAGCACAGGTTGAGTTGTTATCAACCAAAGATATGATAGACAAATTCTTTGGATAGGTTATACTTTTAAGATAAGACTGGGGAAAAAAAAGTCTGTTTTCTTCCTGTTAGCTAGTCTCAAGTTGACAGCTTTCAGTGAAAAAGTACATTCCACGTGGCTATGATGAAAACTCATCATAAAAGGCACCTTTGCAGCTCCAGTTTATTGCAAGAGGCAATAAACAGATTCAATCTGTTGACTCAACTCAGCTGAATTACAAGCCTGTAACAAAATTTACAATCCAGTTTGTTTTTTCCTTCTTTCTCATTCTCAGAATTAAAATATTAGGTTGTTCTGTAGAACACTTATTTTCCACTATTTTTTTGTTATGGGTGGAGGAATTCTTTTCTGAATGATGAATGTGATAGCATTGTGATATAAATTATCTCTGCTCATTTTGATAGAGAAAGGATATTTTTTGCAATCTTTATTAAAGAAGAATGAATACTTAAAGAGAGAGTGGAAACAGAAAGACTGAACAACTATTAGGTACATATTTGATAAAAGTTCAAGGTTACAAATCCTACTTTGTGTCCTCTTAAAGGGAATTAAATCTGCCAAATACACATCCTGAACTTCTCTTTAGAATCAGGCTGTGATTCATCTTCTCTAAAGTAGACATCTGATATAAATCAGTAACAAGTTCAATTAAAAAGGTTTGTTGCAGACTTCTAATTTCTCATAAAAAGATAAAATTAAGGGAGTTGAATTCCACTCTTTTCAACTGAATTTCTGTGTGTTGACCTGGATTCTTAGTTGTACAAACCAATCTGTAACTCTTTTTAGGAGATACGCCCATTTGTACATATTGAATATCTTGCCTATTTTTTTTTTCTCTCCTTACACCAATGACATCAAAAGGTAAAAAGTGTAGATCAAAGCTCCTGCTGAAGATCAAAGATAAAAGCAAAAAGAAATTCAAGAGCCACTGTCGGTTTTCTAAAATCATGGGTGGAGAAAGATCATCCCCTTTTTTTCCCTTTAATATCAAGGAGAGCCGATAACCGTCCACAAACAATCAAGTTTCAAATCCCTGCTCTGAACCAGCTACAACAAACTGATGAGGTATTTGTATTCTTGTCCTTGAGGGACTTTTACCTCATTTTTTTTCCAAATTCAATCTGTGTAGTCAGTTTGGAACCTATATACACTTTTTGCATCTGCGGTATCCTGTGGCAAAGAGCTGCACAGCCTAACTATGTATTGTATAAATAAATACCTTTTTTCTTTGTTTTGACCATGCTACCTGACAATTACATTTGATGCCCCCTTGTGTTGGGAGAGACAAGGAACAATCATTTCTTCATTTTCTCCTTGCCACTCAAGATTTTTAGAAATGTCATATTTTTCTTCAAGTGTTTTCTGCCTTTTCTTTTTCTTTTTTTTCCCCCCAGGCAAAAAACCTTGTCTATATAATAGTCTGACATTCCTGTTCCCACACATTCTTCCTGTTGTTGGCTTCTCCCAGAAAAGCAGCAGCAGCAAGTTCTTTACGTGGGGTGAAATAGGAAAGCAACACAACAAAAAGAAGAGTCAATAAAAATATTCTGTTGTGATAAGAAAGTCTAAGCATTTTCAGATTAAAAAATATTAAAGCAGAATGACAGCAAAGTAGGAAACTGAGCATTTTTTCACTTTTCTCCCTCTGAAAACATGTTAGATTTGAAACAAATATTTCTTAAGTTGTTTTGCTTCTCTATTTTTTTACTCTTTCACTGTTTCATATTAGCTGGGACTCAAGGCAAAGATGCTGAAAAAATTACGTAGAGAATATGAAAAGCAAGCATTGTGATATTTAAGATTCCAGCAAGAGAAAAAAAAAGTCATAAATTAATTCAGCCACACTATAATTAAAATATATCTACCCTCGTTTTTTATATTTAAGAATTTCATGCTCCAAGAACTCCTGCTGACCCCTCTGCCCCACCCACCCCGAAGCATGATTTTAAATTAATTCAGACTAATTCTGTCAAATTAAGGTGAGGAGTTTACAGACAGATCGCTGAAAACAGGAAAAAACTGGCTTAGAGTCAGTTACATAGTATTTATAAAATATTAGGTAAATATAGGTTGCTTCTGGACAACTTCTAATACGTATCTTGACTTTTAGATAGTTATCTGAAGCAAATCTCCTCTTTTCAAAGGAGCAGACTCCCACATCGGTAAGGCTCTTCCAAAGCCCTGGCTGCTGGCAACAAAAGCAACTTTAAAACCTCAGCTGTCATTTTTTTTAGACAGTAACTAAGCATAATTCTTCCATTACACAGATATAACACTGCTAACAAACTTTATGATGTTTTGTGGGGAAATCTTAATAAATGTAATGAAAAAAATTCTTGCTGGGGCAAGCAGATTTAATGACTTTTCCATTTTAATAAAATTTTTTTAAAAAGACGTGAAATTGTGGAAACATATTTTTATATTATCAGAACTTTTATCTCAAAATGACTTTTCATTTGAAAGCACTAATTCAGGAATGTTCAATGATAATTTTTCTTTTTAATTTCAAGTTTCTTAAATGAAATATTTAAAATGACTCGAATTTATTTTTAATTACAAGTTTTAGAAGATGCACACTTATGAGATTTGGAGGTTTTATCCCACTTCAGCACAAGCAAAAAAAAAAACCCAAAACACAAAAGCATTTTCTGCAAGTCCCTAAGATGCACTTTCAAAAAGGGCGTGAATACATAATACATGGAAAAAAAACAACTTCCCCTTCTCGTTGACCCCAAAATCCAGAGATCTGTTCTGTAACACGATAACTTTATGGCAGCCTGATACTGTAACATTTGAGATTTAAAGCATATAAACTACATAACTGTTGGCTTTTGTCAAAATTAATAATTAATATGATGGGACAGTTTCCTTGAAAATCTAACCATAACTTTTGAACTTTGTCGATTATCAGAGCATCCTCGCATTCCAGTGCGAACACAATGCTGAGCTCGAGGTAACATCCCTGCAAATTACTTGTGATCTTTATATTGATGCTCACTCTGTTTCACTGACCTTCAGGACCCAGTTCTGCATTTTTCTTTTCTTGTTCAGCTTTTACAACAAGAGCAAAAACGCAGCAGCCTTAGTGCAGAAATACTGGTTTTGCAAGTGGTCCTAGATGCAATTAAAAAAAAAAAAAAAAGGTTCCTTGCCCTGTATTGAACCTGTAATGTGAAATAGCATGAATGCTATGTGCAAAAATAATACACTGATTGATGACAGCAAGGTGGACTGAGAACCCTGCAAGTTGTAAATGTCAGGGGTTTAACTCCAAATTTTCTCTTTCTCAGCTTCAGTCTCATTCCGCTTGATTGTTTACACCCAGGTCATAAAATACAGACATTTTTGTGCCTGTCTTGTCCTTATATTCAGGTATTAAATATGATGAACACTATAAAATGGTAAAGTCACTAATAGACTTCGTTGTCTAACTATGTTGTTTATTTTAACAAGTATTGTTCACTGTCGATAGTTCACAGGAATTGCGTGGAGAGGGAGAAGTTAGGTGCAAGATCACTCATGGGAGTGATTCAGTTGTTTGGTTCTGCTGGGTATACAGTGCGTATAATTAATGAGCAAATGCAAGAAGATCCTGGGATGTTCTTATGGAAATATATGCAAATAATTATATTGACAGAGCAATATTAAAAAGGGAAAAAAAACAGTCACTGGAGTCTAGCCTTTCATGATTACGAGCCATGTACCTCAAAATTAAAAGGCACCAGGTTGTCTCAATCTGCTCTCTAATGTGTAATTTATAGATTGTAAAATAATATAATACGATACAAATTGGGAATTGAATAGCTTTTCTATTTTTATCTCACTAAATAATTTAATTTTTTTTTTTTTGCACGTTGTGTTTTCAGGTTGACCAAATTCATTTAGTATGACTATCATGAATTTAGAAAGCAAAATTTGGCTTCTTCATGAACTCTTCTTTGGATTTTCCAGTGTCCCTGTTGTAAAGCGTGAGTCACCTGGACAGTTTTGTTTGTTGTGTTAGAGTTTTTTTAATTCCTGACTGAAATCAATAAATACATAAACCAGAGAACAGTGGATATCAAAGAGCTTCAAATATATACCTAGTGATTAGACATCTGAAAACTTTGGCAAAATTCTGAAGAAATTGTCATTGCAAAATGAATCTGCCAGCTAGTTAGGATTCAATTCACTTTTCCTGAGATAATTCTTTCAATAAGATTTTTCATTCTAATTAGCTTAAAAGAAACCCTAAACAATGAACTTCAGTTTGCATTTTCTTGACTTAAAAATTTTCCAATTTTTAGTTGCCAAAACCTAACTATTTTCTCATTTAGAATTTCTCAGTGGAAATTTTGATCAAATGAGAATCTTCAGACATAGCTTTAGTTCTCTCAAAAAGCTATTTAACACTTGAGAGAGGAGAAAATAATCAAACCCCTTTATTTTAGCCCCAAGTATCACTTTCAAGTATACTTGGATCATCTCAAATACAAAAATTATTATCTGATGTTAGGAGCTTGAGGCAAATGACTCCTCTTGGAAATCAAGGTCATTCCAACCATCACGTTTTCCTTCATGTATATCAGGTTTTACACATTAGTCAGGATTTGGCCACAGGCAGGTGAAATAAGACCAAAAGCCAACATTGGGAGAGGGGTCCCAAACTTCCCTGAAACTTGAACTCAGCCGCACTGCCCTTGCTACCACTGCATCTCCCATGTTGTGGTCCATGACACATATCCTCATGGTTTCCTAATTTGGAGACAAAACAATGTGTAAGTATCTCTGCTGAGAAGCAGGCATATAAAAGCCCTTGGTACCAGTTAAAGCATTTACTCCTCTTGCTGCTTCCTTGAGGGAGGATGTTCCCTGTGGTTGTTGTACTCCCAGGTGCCTTTAGGCTCCAGGATGAATAAACCAGGAAACAGATGAGAGAAGATATCTCGCTCTTCTTCCTGCCTGGGATCCATTTGTGACCTTTGTCTTGCCCCAATTTCTTGGGTTTGTGGTTTTGTCTTTTTGTGTGTGTATAAAGCCCCTGAAAACTCCTTTTCATTTGGGTTTTCCATTTTCATGCCACCACGCTTCGCTTATTTTTATTTACTTGTTTTTAGGTTTGTCAGATAGGCCCCCATCAGTCTCTGAACACATTTACATAATTTAAATACAAAATTCAAACATGCTGACTAACGTCTGCCTTAAATAGACTCTCTTAGGATAAACTAGACATGTTCCTTATCACCAGCCCCTCAGGCAAAAACCTGAGAACATAGATGAGCTTCATGCAATGCCCTGCAAGTTGATAGATTAAAAGCTGGTTTGGGCCAAGTGGGGGAAGCAAACTCCAAAGTTCAAGGCCCTCCATTGATGACGCCTAGGCTAAAACGCTAGTCTGAGGAAAACAGGGCATTCTGGGAAAAGTCTCAGAGCTGTTAAAGCTGTTCGTGGTGTTTGAAGTAGTTTCTCAGATTGGGACAGGTTCCCATATCCTGAAGGATCACATGCCAAATTCCTCATGTCTAAAACTGTTTCCAGGCAAATTCTGATGACCTCAGGAGGCTCTGAATTAGGCCCCTGGGACTGAGAAGGTAGGAAAATCCTCTGCCTTTAATCAAAATGAATGATCCTTCCACAGCTCCTCCTTTCTATGCTGGTAAAATAACATTTATGGTCTTTTTCTTGCTTCACTCCTCCATGGTGGGGTTTTCAGAGAGCTTTTGCTTCAGCCTTGTTCATTGAGGGATTCAACTCACTTAACTTCTGTCTTTTAGGTGATTAAAGCTTACTCTGAAAGAGTTGTCAGGCTCCCTTGGTTATCTGTGAAGCAAACATCTCCAGAAGGGTGTTTACAGCAATTCCCCAAAACAACTTTCCAAGGTGAGATGAATGGAATCTTTTTCCATTGACCAGAGGGCAAGACTTAATGGCAGGTTCAGATCAGAGGTGAACTCTTAGATGGTTACAGTTAGGTAGGATGAATCCCACAGTGTTTCTGGATAAATAAGGAAGGGTCTTATTCTGGAAGGTCATGAAGAGCCCTGCACAAGAGAGACCTCCTGGTATCTGGTAATTTTGAAGACAGGGCTTAGGCACTTTGCAAACATCTTTTAAGGTCTCTCCAATGTATCTAAAAGGCTTAGAAAAAGGGAAAAGTGGAACAGTAATTATATTCAAGAAATTATGATACAGATGTTGAAAGCCAGGCAGTCGGAGTCCTGGCAGAAATGGACATTCCCATGTCAAAGAGAACATCCGGAAAGCTTTCTCTTCAGCATGGTTTCCTTCTGGATATACAAAAAAATTCAGGCACCCCCTTGGAGAAAGTGAACACTAAACACATTTAGACACACCTTGTGACATGAACTGCATCTTAAATTGCTTGTTTATTAATCTCTTTTAAGGAACCTTTTAGGCAGTAAATAAATGAAAGCAAAACCATATGATTTAGCCAGTAGTAAAACTATAATAGTAAGACTATAAGAATAGTAAGTTCATAATCTAACGATGTCTCATTTTGTGGTTTGTCTGGGGTTTTTTTTTGTTTTTTTTCTGTTAGATCCTGACTTTTAATCACTACCTTGCATCTGCAGTGCTACAGTTTGCTTTCTCTCTTTCGTTTTCTTGAGCTATTCTTCGGCCTTCAAATTTCTGCTGCTGCTGAAAATAAACTAAGTGATCAATTAATTGTTTCTACATTTACAGCTATAGTTTTCCTAATTTTGCTCTCAGTAAAAGTGTTTCTTGGTAGATTACTGAGATCACGTCAGTACTGCTCGAAACATTATAGGAATATTTATTCCAGCTTTGGTTTCCTCTGGATGCTATGTTTGGAACCCAGCATCACCATATTAGCACAGGAAAAAATAAAAATGCACCTCAGCGTCCTCATTGTTTGGTCTTTGACAGGTCTGAACCAAATTCCCCTGGAGTTAGCCTGCAGGGTTCCACACAAACAGAGTTTCACACAGACTCTTAAAATAAGGGAACAACTTTATGGAGGCTGGCAACTTTCGACCTGTCTGGTTAAAGAAGTCAGAACAACTTCCTTCCTGATGATTTTATAATTCCACATGAGGGATTTTCGTTGTCATAATAAAAATAAGAAATTCTTCCCTATTGCCCCTTTGATTAAAGATCAAAGCCCATTGTGTAGCAAATCAAGCGAAGCAGATGAGTTCTGGGTCTGTTCATGGCTCTGACACACTCCTGTGGAATAACTGCAATGCTTCATTTGCCTCTGTACACCTCAGTTTACCTACTGCAATAAGAAATTTGTCTCCTGAAAGTCTGAATTCCTTCATTGTTTTGAAATAATTTTAAAACTTTGGACAAAATGCTTTCCTGCTCCAATGACTCAATTTAATTCAGCATTCTGTGGATATCTTCTTCATGCACCAAAAGAATTTGGAAGTAGGTGTATCAACCTTGAATTCCTGTCCTTTTCCCAATCCATTTTTGAATTTTTTTATCTAGAAGGAAAAATGAATCTGCCCAGTAGGATATAAGGATTGCTTTCCACGTTAACTGATGTGTACAGACAGACCCTCGTACTGAGGATGAGGAATATAACAGCAGGCCAGAACATCTCTGCTGCTATCTTTCTCTCACTGTTCTGCTACTGCTGAAGAGGACCTGTATCCCAGCTGGAGCTGTGGCTTCCACTTGTGTTGAGACCTTGAGAACCGATAGCTCAATAGCAAAGAAATCGCAGCTTAAGAGCTTTCAGTACAAACTTGCTATGCCTGCCCAGAGCTCTCAGCACTTTTACGGACATCTAATCCCTACTGGAGTCCATGCAGCTGCTGCCCTATTCCCTTTGACACCCAGATAATCAGCTTGAAACCGGTTTATTTCTGTCCCCATACACCCTTCACCAATACCATCCTCTCAGTTGCAGTGGGGACATTCAGTTACAGAAATGCTGGTTGGAAGGGATCTCTCTAGGGGTCACCTAGGTCAACCTCCCACCTGAAGTAGGACTGTTACCAATACTAGACCAGGTCAGCTGTGGTTTTCTCTAGCTAAGCCTTGGAAAGTTCTAAGAAGCAAAATTTCACTGCTCTCTGAGTACCCATTTTGGTGTCACATTGTCCTGATGAAGATAATGTCCAGTCAGAATCTCCCAAGCTGCAGTTTGAGGCTGTTGCCCTTTGTTACACCGTCTGCTGCTACTAAAGTAGAGTTTGGATGTTGCAAAGCAAAGTTTGGTCCCGTTTCCCTCAACCCAGTCCAGATTCCTCCCTTCTCTTTAGGAACACAGGGAGGAGGCAAGAGCAATTGGAAGAGCTCGGTTCTTCTTTGGTGGCTTCTTCTTGGAATAAGCCTCCATGAAGTGCATGAACAACCTAAACCATTTAAAACCTCTGAAAGCTGTTTAAATATCTTAAATGGCTCTCTGGGTATCAAAGTTAGAAAAACTCTGGAAAAGAGGTATCCTGTGTTGTCAATGACTACAAGTTCATGTAACCCAAAAGAGAAAAGCAAAATGCAAAGCAGCATCTGGAAGTTATTCAAGCAAATGAAGTCATAGATCTGAAACAACGTCACTTGCTCAACACTGGGACAAACTTTTGTAAAAGGAAGTCACTCATTCTTCACTTTCTTGGAGATGTCAGGTTAAAACCACCAGCTTTTCCTGGAAAAGTGCTTTGATTGCACACAAGCTAGCAGATTTAAGACCAGAATTGCTAAACAAACTTGTAATTTAGTTAGGCCTGGGTAGACATATTCCAGAGGTAATTCATCCTGCCCTCTAGAACTCTTTCTCTTAAGAACTGATAATTATTTTTGAAAATTACTACCTTTCCCCACTGACTATAAATGGAACCCAGAAAAGTGAATTTGCTTGGATACCTCAGCGTACATGGCTAATGTCAATCTGTAACTCACCGTAAGTGTTGATTCTTTTACTGGTTTGTTTCGCTTGAAATAATAATAACAACCATAAAAAAACCCTGAAACACGGAAACATGAAGTGATTTATCAAAAGTCACAGGACAAACAAATGGCAACAACAGAACTCAGATCAGCTTAATTGTTTTTGAAAAGAGCTAGAGCTACAGGTAAGCCTCCAGGTAGAATGAACCATCTTACTAGGGAGTTGGTGCCGCATCGCAGCTTTACCTGCTCGTCAGTGTCCCCATTTAAAAAAAAAAAACAACACACACACACACAAAAATAAAACAAACAAAGAAATAAATGAAAAAGGTCTATCGATCTGTCAGATTAGGCAGGTCTGTGTTTTCAACAGAGACTCAACTGGAGAACTCAACCTGAAGACATAGATCTTTCAGATGCTAAGCTTCATTAGTTCACTAATTGCATAACTACCTGTTACTGCACCACAACATGGACAAAGCTCCTCAGAGCTGGACCTGCAGTGGGAAGGGCATGTATCCAACAAGAAGCGTAAGGAATTTTTTGATTCTGCTACCAGCTTTTCTAATTGCCCTTACTAAAAGGTATCTTAAGAGAGGGATTGGACTGGATAACCTGGGTTCACATATGTAATTCATTTACAGGGGAGTTTATTTATTTAATTTTTTTAATCAGAAGGATGATGGTTTAAGTCGAAGAATGAATGCAGCTATATACTAGCATAAAGATGCTGCATAAGAGTATTCCCCTTTTGGGAGTAAACCATATTGGATAAATAGTTCTATTACCGTGCTCTGGCTAGGGAGGTTGCCCTGATGCAATTACACTGGTATAATTGGTACTGCTTTGGTGTAAAGGCAAGGCTTCGTTGTGGATAATTTGTTGACAAAATGATTAATCATTTATCACTTGACAGTTAATCTGGGAGTCTATTAATTCACTTCTTGCTCCTCCCCAGCCTCTATCCCCAGCACTCGCATATACATACCCTGCTCTGTACCATTAATCCAGACTGGTGGGCCACTTTCAGAGTCACCATGGGGAACTGAAATTTACGTCGCTTTCAAACTCACTTGCCTAGTCCTGGAGGGACCAAATCTGCCTTTTTTTTTTTTTGGGGGGTCCTGATTTTCCATTTTAATAGACAGCTTTCAAGTCTGATATATCTGTCACAAAAACTGGCCTCCTGACCTCGTCTTTCAAGTCGATGCACGAGGCAATACCTGACCAATTAGGTTTAAGGTGCAAGCCCTATGTAAATGTAGTATTTCGCAGTGTGTGGATAGAAGTTAGCAGTATTTCCCTTTATGTTTAAATAGCTCTTTAACCACTTAGAGATTAAGTGGTGAATATAAAGGGGGAGACCAAAAAGAAAAAAAAAACAACTTTAAAAGGTGTTAAATTTATCATGTGCCATAAAAGAAAAGATATCTAACAAGCCACCAGTACTTCTTGGGTGGTTTTTCAGCTTCGTTTAACACTTTTGAGATTAAAAGATACATGCAAAAATATGTACAAAGTACCTTTTAAAAACTTTGGAAGAGGTCAAGGAGAAAATAGCTGGATTTCAAAAGCTGAACTTTTCAAGGATTTTCTCTGATTTCGCTAAAACAAGATAGCCTCCTCCTCCTCTTAATAGTTCTTCAATGCCTTTTTGGTAGCCAAAATCTTTGTTCTTTTTTTTTTTTTTTTTTTTAAGCAGCTTTGTAAAAGAAGAACTAAAAATTAATTATGGCTATGGAACTTTTGCACAGAAGAGTTTAAAAAGCACAGACGTAAAGAAGGGAAAAAGATGAGGGCCCATTTATCTTATATTGACAGGACTAGCTTCAAAAGATGACCTTGAATCGTAATCATCCTAATGAGCTGAAAATATTTCACTTTAACAAGTGAAACTATAATCAAATCAGTTTCTGAAAGCTCTACTAATGAGCATTTCCTTTGATGAAAACATGGTTCACTGTCTTAGTCTGCAGGAGGTGCACTACAGTAAGAGGCCAGCTCATGACAACTCATTAGCTGACCTGGGGAGAGACTAATTTGAATGCTTTTGATAAAAATTTCAAGGCTTTTTACTTAAATTACAATTTATGCACTTTTATAAATAGTCTAATTTTTATAAGTTGGGGGAAACTGGTTAGGAAGACTTCAAAGTCATGGAACAAAGTTTGTTTACAACATTTATTCTGTAGGATCTACAGAACTTTCAGGGGAGAATATTTTTAGCTAGTACTTTTTTTTCCTTCATAAAACACAAATGTTCTGAATTCAATCAATTCTTATGTTTGCATATGCATAGAAGAAGAGGTCTGCCCTCCCCAGCTCCCGTCTTTCCTGACTGATGAAAACACTTTAAACTTTATAGCATTTAGCACTGGCAATATTTAAAGTCACTATTATTTACTGTGAGCTACTATATCAATTATCTCAAGAAAAACAGGCTTGTCTCATTAGGAATCTCAGTAATTCATTCAATTTCTTTAAACCAGCAGCAGAACTTAAATGAGAACCGATTACACAAATCTGGTTTACTACCGTACAGCCCCCCTCCAGGGGTTCTTCATTAGGATTATTCATCATTTTAACTCCTACTCTGCTCAACACGGAGAAACAGTTTTCTGTTTTTCTTCCCTGCACAGCAGACTTGCTGTCAAAGCCGCACTTCACGCTGAAGTGTTCTTCATCTGTTTTAAGTTTCACTCCCAGTCAGATCTTGATTTTCAGAGGGTTTTCTTTTCCCTCCCTAGCACTGCCTTTGCTCTAGACTTTTAAGACTGAGTTTTGTGCGCGTTATGTGTCAGCGTGCTCACCTTAGCCTCTGTGTGCTGCGAAAAGTACACGATGTACTGTGTGTGCAACTTGTCACTATTTAATATATTATCCCAACTCTAACTGAAGCAGAGAACATGATACTTCCAGTTTATGTTCCACTCAGTAGGTGACTTTTCTGTAGTACATGCAGCAGAGCATGGAGGTCCAGCATAAATCCATGCTGGCTTCCTGGGATGAACATGGCAGAGCTCAAAGTATCTAAGATCAGCTCATTAGAAGTATCACAGAATCATAGAATCATTTAGGTTGGAAGAGACCTTTAAGATCATCTAGTCTAACCATTGACCCTGCTCTACCAGGGCTGACACTAACTATGTCTCTAAGCACCACATCTACATGACTTTTAAACACATCTAGGGATGGTGACCCAACCACCTCCCTGGGCAGCCTGTTCCAATGTTTGATAACTCTTGCAGGGAAAAATTCTTCCTAAAGTCCAGCCTAAACCTCTCCTGACGCAACTTGAACCCGTTTCCTCTTGTCCTATCACTGGTTACTTGGGAGAAGAGACCAGCTCCCATCTCACTACAACCTCCTTTCAGGTAGTTGTAGAGAGCAATAAGGTCTCCCCTCAGCCTTCTCTTCTCCAGACCAAACAATCTTAATTCCTTAAGTAAGTAGGTGTGGAACCAGCCACAAAGAGCAATGAAAATGCACTTTATTAGCGTGTTGCAGCTGGAAGTTTTGGTCTTGATTCAAAGCTTGTTAAGGAGAGCTCCCTGACGTCCCTCAAGTTACACTGTTATTCAGACAGGGCTTTTCAATGGTTCTGGTTATTTGGTGGCTCATAGTTTTGGTGTTTGCAAGTGTTATCAACAAAACCAGCCTTTAAAAACTATCAGAATATGTAATAGAAATGGTGATGTAAAAAAACTGTGAAGGAAGATGGAGTCAGTGCTTGAGTTAAAGTATTCTTTTTATTTGCAATCCTGTTGCGTACTCAGAACACAAACTAGTCTGTGCTTGGAAGGCCATTGAAATTAACAGTGTGATGCTCTTGTTTCCCCACTAAACCAAAAAAAAACCAAAAAAAACCCCAAACCCAAACAACAGCAGGCCTTGATTTTGAATAATTCCCATTTTGGAGGAGGCCTCCTAGAATTTTACTGGATTTGGACAAGGCAAAGCAAAGAAAGATCTTCTCAAAGCTTGAAGTGCAGCAGGGCATCCTGGTGGAGCAAACACTCTCCCTCACCTTCATCTCTGCACAAGTTAACAACTAGAAAATGACACGGGGAAAACCTAAAAACATAAAGCCGAACAATAATCCACTGAACTTCAAAATTCGTGTACTTTTGGAGCTGCTTTCACAGAAGATATATATTCACGGGAGATCCACAGGTTTGTTCTGTCACAAATCAAAGCTTTAGATGGGTTTTACTTAAGTTTTTGTGCAAATCAACAGGATTGAATTAGTGAGAGTCAGGAGAGTTTATCACTTAAAAATTAAGCCAGCAGTTGGAAGCTTTAATCATTTTTTTAAATCTCTCTGGCTCTGCTAATCTTTGTGACAATGTTTCCATCGAGGGGAAAAGAAAAAAAAGCAAGAACTTTTCTTGCTCCTCCTGCAGGACTATCTACTTTTTTAAGTCCTTGCAGATGCGGAAGAGAAGCAGTGCTGGTTTGACGGAAGTGGGAAGCAAGAGAAGGAAAAAAAATCGCCCTGAAGTCTGCAGTAGTTCAGGTGGTGAAGGTGATGAGATCGACGTTCAAACTGCAGCAAGTCCTCGGGTGGCATGAGTTCCTCTCTGGAGAAGGGGGAAGGTGGACTTGCTAAAGACTCTGATGATCCCTGTCAAATTTAGTTGCTGTGACTGAGGACTTTGCCAGCTTAGCTGTCAGACGTAGTCATGGGCTGCAGCGTGCTGTTCTTTTACCAGAGGCAGCGAAATGGGTTTATGCTCCCAGAATATTAATTTGAAGTCCTTTGGTTTCAGTTTAGGTCTTGCTAAATCTGACAGGGATTGTTAAATTGAATCTTAAATTTGGATGTGCTAATTTAAACTGCTCCAGCATCTTCTTACAACCCTCTTGGAGCTTTTGTACCTCTTGCATCACCACACCTGATGGTGTGATAATTATGCTAGGTTCCCAGAAAAGGCATATTTTGAGGTAGGATATTCCTAGTCCTAAGCAGGGCTCACTTCGCTGGCTGACGAGATCTCCTTTTACCTT
The DNA here is from genome assembly GCA_008921705.1 of Burhinus oedicnemus. Classification (NCBI taxonomy): domain Eukaryota; kingdom Metazoa; phylum Chordata; class Aves; order Charadriiformes; family Burhinidae; genus Burhinus; species Burhinus oedicnemus. Next base: position 671,571 of record VFFE01007200.1, on the reverse strand, counting down.
CCTTTTTCCCTTTCATAAAATAGTAATAAAGGTACACATCCTTGTCTCCCGGGGATTGCACATTCAATTTTGGCAAAGTCCTCGCAACCCTCCACTGAATGTGCCCCCAAAGCAGCATTGGCGTATACCTGGTGGGAGAATCCAAAGGCTCTGAAGTTAAACAGGAGACTGTTAGCTCCTTTACATATTATTTCTTATTTCAGGGGTTAATTCTGGTAGTATCACAAAGTGCTTTTCCCTTTGAGAGTTGTGAGAGCATGAAATAAATAAAAAAAAAGAAAACACAACAGAAAGAATAAAAAGAAACTTTGTTGAAACATATTTCTAGTATTTTTTTTTCCCTTTACAGAAGTCTTAGTGGGAGAAAAATCAAAGGATAGTAAATAGTTCAGGAAAATACAGTTAATTAGGAAAGCTTTGTGGCTGGCCCAGCATCCAGCTGTTCCAATTAAGAGAAGAAACTGTTCATAAAACTAAGCAAACTCACCACAAAAAAAAAAAAGTAGAGAGGTAGAAATATTTAAAACTCCAATTTATGGACGTTTTCATCAGGAGAAAATAAAAGTTGTATGATTAACTTAAAAAATTGCTCACTGTACCTTTTTCTTTATTCTTTTTTTACCATTTTGGCTGTGGCAGAGCCTAGAATACACCATCATGGGGTATCAAGAAAAAAATCCCGAATATGCTAGAAGCTACAGAAACGTTGGACAAAAAGTCATAGTTTGTGAGTGCTCAGATGGGCGCAGAGTGAGCGTTTGTGTAATCTTTCATGAATCCTGATGTTCTCACAAATGTTAGTACAACAGAATATTCTTCCAAACATCTGTAAGAGACATCATTATTCACCATCTACTTTTTAAAAAAATAATCTTCGAAGGAAGAATCAGAAAGAATTATGCATGACTTGCCCAGCTAATCATACAACTTGAATAACAAACATCAAATAGTTGCAGCAAACAGCTCACAAGCAACCAAATGTCTGAAAATTATTCATCAAAATAACTCTACTAACACTTAATAATCATGCTGGGGAAAAAAAATCACAAACAGCAAATAAAAATGGAGTGAGTCTGTGAGCATTTTAAAAAAATAAAATTCACACTACTGAAATATAGGCAGACTAGCACATTTGAGTTCAGGGACAGAGGATGGGTTCTGACACTGCATCATTCCTAGGACTAACATAGCCCTTTTAAAGCCAAAGAACCATTTTGAAGATAAAGTTCAATCCAAGGCTTTGATTTTATGATTCTTAGACAATCTCTCTTTTAAACACCCAGCAGGCCAGGAAGTTGCCCCTGCCTTCCACCTGCTGCGTTTTCATGGGGACATTTTAATGAAAAATGAAAGATGATGATACCATAGCGTGCGGCTTCCTGAAAGGGATGGTCCCAATCCTGACACTCTCTTCCCTTCTCTTCTGGCTTGGTCCTGTATATCTTCTTCCTTCCACCAGTCTCAGTACTCACTGGAAGGATTTAGCTCTTAAGCCAGAAAAAATATAGCCCAAGAAACATCGTGGATAACTCTTGCTCTTTGAAGTGTGGGACCATGAGCATTAGTGCCAATATATCTCAAGAGAAGGCAGGTTGTAGTATAGAGGTGGAATTCAGTGGCCATTGGGAGGGAGAAAAGGGAATTCATTATAGCTTCATGGCTACCAGTGTTTTTCTGTCTTGAAGCCACAGTATAACAGGGGTAGAGATGGGTATAAATAATGGTGACCATTTCTTCCATAGCAGGATACTAAAAAAAAAAAAAAAAAAAAAAAAAAGAAAAAAAAGGCAAAAAAGTTTCAAAAATGAGAAATATGTGAATTAATTCTCTCTTCACTCATGATGCTCAACAGCTGGGATTACATTGCTAAGACATTCTGAAATAAAAATCACAAAAAATAGGGCATAAAATGTGAATTATGCAGGAGAAGATTTTCTGAGTAACTGGAATTTTTCATTTGATAATACCAATATTGAAGCAAAATGTGTACATGTATATATGTATATGCAATGCTAAAATGTAGACATCAAAATGTATCCATTTATCTTTCAGGATGCAAAAGAGAACATGGTTTAACAGTGATTTTGGCAGTGTTAGTTTTATGGTTAGGTCTCTTCCAACGTAGGTGATTCTATGATTCTATGATTGTAACATTAGAATGTGTATATATATATATTTATATGTATATGTTCAGAATGAACTTATCTAAAGAGATAATTCTGATGTATAATTTCCACCTAATCAAAATGAGAAAGTAAAAATTATTTTTAAAGACTGCTTTCTACTGAAAGATGTTGAAAAATGAATTTGATATAGTCTCATACTGTGTTTTCATTTGTCAAGATCATTTGTTACAGGGGGAAAACTGATTCAACTGAAAATATTGCTTTGCTTTTGATATTTATATCTATTCTGGTGTCGCAGGATGGAAGTATGAGACACAGTTATGATTTAGCAGCAGTTCAGTTTTATTTGTGATTTGAGGCAGATCAAGAGATTGAGTTTTAGCAATGCCTAATCATTAACTGAGTTAAAGATTTGCAAAGTGATTTAACTAAATAAATGAACAGCGACTTGATTACAGATTCAAAGATGACAAGATTCACGCTAACTTACTATAAGGTATCCCAAACCGATACGTATACATATGAGAGCAAAGCACAGATTTCAGATTAATATATATACATAAAAACAAAGCATATGAGCCCACGCGCACACACACAGGCTTACACAAACACACACACCCCGCAGTTTATAACTGCTGAGATCGAAGATCTCTTAATATCGCACGACTTATTGAGTCGGCAGGTACCCCTTTTAACTCCTACACGTGCACGGAAAATGGAAGAACATCCACATCCATAAAGCTAACGCATACAAACATATAAATGGAGAGGTGGATGGAAAGAGAGGCTAGCCTATAGCTAAAATTTCCCTTCCGAGCTAGAGTAAATACTCACAATGCATCGGCATTCCTCAACAGGCAGTAATTGAGGCTCGAGAAGGATTTCTCACCCTGGTCCTTAGTCCTCACGAAGTTTGCCTGAGACAGCGTCCTGACTCACCGGAGGTACTGGCCACAGCCCGCTGCGATCCAGAAGAGCTCAAAGGGTCTTCACTAGAATCGCTTATAGGATCCAGGATAATTGACTTTTGTCAGGTACTTTTCCATTCCAGCCCAGCTTGGACAATGGAATAGTCCAGTACTTTCCATTGGTTACACAAGCCCAGGACTTGTTAGGACTTGTGGTCCCGGTACCTGCCCCTTCTGTGGCCATGATCCATATGTTGTCAGGAGTGATCGATTATAGTTATTATCTTCAAACGGTAGAAGCCATGAGAACCAGGTACACTAAGGGGCTGCCGTAGTGTTCTAGTCCATTGCTCTCCACCCTTTCTTCCTTTAATGTTAGACCATTATGTATTGTTCTGGTCATGGTATTATCACGTGGCCCAGATGGGGAGGGAATCACGCCAAGTAACGAGAGGCCTGAGAGTGGCGGGGGCAGGGGTTGCATCACCACATCTGGCCTTACTCAAATGTCTGATGTCTCATACAATTTCCTGATGAATGGTTTCTTCACGGCTTATTTGCATCACAGCACTAACCTGTCTCTGTGCTCCACGGCTGGTGTGTTAGATGGCAGCTAGTCAGCTTGACTGGTGATCTGAGAAGCGCCGTCTGGCTTACAGGGTCGGGGATCGAAGACAGAGGCCACCACCATGTGTTGTAAGCTGAGAGGAGCTGGAACCTGGTGGGACCTTGTCCTCCAGGTATCTCCTTTCATGCATACCTCCCTATTTGCCGCTTAGCTCTGTGGCTTCTCCCCAGTCAGATGATCTCCTGCTTTCCTCTCCCCGCACTTTACCTGGTTCAGGTGCCTCAAACCCTGAGAGAGAAGAAATTTCAGAGGTTTGCCTGAGGGTGGAAGGCAGGAAGCCACGTCAGACAGAGCACACTGTCTGACCCAGCTCTAATGTTGTGGATTGCTGCCTGCAGGATGCCTGTAGCATGTCTACAGGTGTCCACATGGTTCTGCTAACTCTCTGAGCCTGAAACACAGTTTACACCTAGTTAGTGGGAGCAGCGCAAGACGGGGACTCGATTCAGAGAGCTACTCTAGGGAGGGAACACATCACTTTGAAACTCTCTCTGACGAGGCTTTGCTTGGCTCCCTGCTTGTCCCTCTGTCCTCATGACATTGACAGTTAACACTTGTTTCCTAAGATACATTTCACACTTAAGATGATAAAGAAAAAAAAATATTTTGAACAATTGTCTTGAAAACCTTTCCCTGATAATTTTGTTCTCCTTGAAGAAAAGACATGTTTCCTAAGAAAACATTCAACCTAAGTTTTGAAATTGTCAACTAAACTTATTCCACAAAAGAGTGTATTGGCTTTTTCCCAACAGCTATGGATTTCTGTTCCTTTTAAGGGGCCATATATGGTTAAATGGCAAGGGGAGCAGACTCAACCTAGTATATGTTGGTGTACCAGATGTTCCTACCTAACATCACCTAGAAGATGAAAGAACTGAAAAAATAGATGATGCTTATAAGGTGTTTATATGGAGCTTAAAATCCATTTTAGCTTGCATACTTTCTACTTCCTAGTATTTAAGGAGCTACTGATGGCCCACAGCCAGGCAGCACTAAAACTGACAGAAGTTACTAGATATTAGCCCATTGAAACAAGTCCTCAAGGCCTTGCAAAGTAACTCTGTTAAGAAAACAGTACAAAGGGTAATGTACTCTTCCTCTGCCCAAATACTATTCCTCTGCCCCCCAAAATAGACCATGAATTCCTTTCCGAATTCCTCTTTTCTTATGGAAAGAAACTAGTCCATGACAGTTTGATACGCCAGTCACATCCCCTTCAGCAGAGATGAATGATGGCCTGTTGCTGAAATAGATTTTCATTGTCTTTCTCTCATAATCTAAATGCATTCCCACCGCATGGCTTGAGTAAAAAAGGTTGTTTCTATGGATCTTTCTTTCTATTGCAACACCTGATATGCTTGAGACATTTCTGTTTCTTTAAATTGTATTCTCTTGGTTTCTACAACACATTGTGTATCATCCACAGTAGTGGAAATGTTGAAAAGGTTAAGTCAGAAAGATGTGTGCTTTTTTCCTTTAAAGTGGTGATTAAATACTGATACACTCCTGTGATACGCTTCTATATTTTTGAATCATTTTTTTTCTGCCATCAAGTTATTCACATTTTCAAATCTTTCTTCCTACTTACACAGGGAAATGGCTGTGGTCCTAGAGGAGGAAAGCTAAACCCTCATAAACCACACAGGCTTTTGCATTCAGACCCTAGACTTGTCTCCACTTTCTGGATAATATATGCAATTTTAAATCTTGTCACCTACAGGCTGTTGCGTCAGTGATCCGAACTGGAGGTTAATTCTCTTACTTGCAGACAGTGGAAAGGTCTGTGTGAACACTCCTCACCCACTTCAGTGCAATGTAAGCTGTCCTCCATTCAAGTCATGACAAAAATGCTCTTTAGCTTATTTGACTGACTTTGCTGTGACACAGATTAGGATATATTCACATACCGCCTTCTGGCAGCGGGACTGTGGGGGCATTAGTCGCTCCGCTGATGGCAATAAACAACTGAAGACACTGATGCCTTCAACAGGTACAGGTTAGATTGCCATACCAGCAAGTGAAGTTGGTGAGGTAGTATTAAGATGTGGTAAGAGATTATTCCTGTCGTCCAGATTGCACAATTTTATTGCCTTATCAAATAAAATAGAATGAAAAAATGATATCCAGTTTCAATGGGATGAATAGTTTTTTTGGTCTCAATTTTTCTGACTGGGGGAAGAGCCAAAAGACAAAGGATTCCTCTGTCTTCCTCAAAGGTTCCTCAGTCTTTATTTTTCTGCCTTTTTTGCGAAGTTCAACCTCTCTTTTTATAGAATTCTTGCTTCTGTATTACAATATCATTGCATCAAATTGACTACTTTTAATTTTCCTTGTCATGGAAGAATACAAATGAAATTGCCTTCTGGCTACTGTTTGTCTGTGTTACTGTCTGTCCTTTTTCACAGGAACACTCTTCCCTTTGTTTTACCTTTTTTTCACAACTATTTGCTCATGGTATCCCCAAAATATAATCAACAGTCCAATTGTCTTCACACCACTGTATTGACTTGAGAAGGGTCAAATGAAAAAGAGGGAAAGTGAGGTAGGTTACCTGTTTAAGCCACATTAGATCTAAATATATATGAAATGGAGGTTTTCAATCTATATTCAACTCTGAATAAATATGTGTTCCCTTGCGAGAACTTCAGGAAATTCCATCTTTCCATGCCCTTAGCATGTAGGTGACATTTTGGCTGCACTGCATATAAAAGACTGACCTTTCCCCTCCCACCCCTGCCCACTTCTGCCTGGACACCCTGAGCCTGTTTGGGTGTAGATTTAGACCACAAATATACCATTTGTTTCAGTCAAACTGTTTATGGCGTAAAACATTATTACGTCTCAGTAAAAAACTTGGGAACTGACCCCAACTTTTAAAGTCGATGGGAATTTCAGTGGTGTCCTAAAAGAAATCAGATCAAATTCTAAATTTACTGTTACGTCAGCATCAGATACATCAGTTATGACTTTGAAAGTGACTAAATACTGCTAGCACTCAGGAACGGCACTGAAACTTGATCGTTGGTACATGATGTGGTAGTACAGACCGTGGCACACTTTTGGCCTGGAGAATTCCCAAGAGTGCTGGAGATTATAAAGGATCTGTTCCATTATAAGAACTGTTCCCAGTAAGCAGTTTCCAGCCAGCCACTGTTTTATTTCAGGGACATGGCCAGACCATATAGGTCACTTTTAGGTCCAGAGAATGTTACTTTTACCCGAATAGATGTAAATTTATTAATATAAATGTAGCTATATTGACCAAATTTAACAGTGACAAATATTGAGCATACACTGAATGCCCAGACAACGGAAACAAAGTTTTTAACATACAAGTCAGGGGGCCCGACTGAGATGGGTTTGGATGTTAATCTTCCTTTTCTTCTTTTTTCTCTCCTTTCTCTCATTCCCTTTTTCATAAATAATTAGTTAACCTATGGCAAGGGGAATAACCTAAAGTTCATTTTCTACGCTTAAATAAAACATTAGCTGGTTTGGCATTTTCAGATTTCAAAAGCTTCTTTCAAGAGGTAAAAGAGAGTTCTTAGATATTAAAGACTAAAGCCAGCGATAATTGCCACTGGGTTAATTGGGAATGAGAGAGAGCAAGCTTGGAACCCACTCAAATTAGATATGGATTAATGAAGCCAAGGAAAATAATAAGTTAACGTTGTAATTGATAAAGCTATATCAAAGGCTGTATGTTTTGCTTGGTTTTTTCACCAGTTATTTGTACCCAGAATTCTCTGTTCCTGCTTTCTCAGTTCACCATTGAGCAATTAATAGTTGAAATCCTCATGCTCTGCAAATCCAGAATCACTTCACCACTCTCCTCCGCAAGGGCAGGATTTCATCCAGCAGGCGGTCATTGCTGCTGCATGGGGAGAAAGAGCATATAACGCATCCTTAATCCTCTCGGAGAAATCTGTGTTTCTCTCGTTGGCTAGAGGCACTGCAATGCATCTCATTTAGCTCTCAGGAACTATAATATGATTCTCTCAGATAACAGCTAATTTTTAGGGTTTCTGAGGAGGAAAGGGCAAAGAAATAGGGATTACCTCTTGCCCAGGATAAGCAAGGAGAGTAGAAGAAAACTCTACCTATTAATATTATGACATACATTGATATGTGTTAGTTAATCACAGACATTTGCTACCTAAAAGTTAAGGATTTTTTGTCAAAGAAGAAGGATGAGTATTATCAGAAAAGAATTTGTCTCACCTTGATGTTGCTAAAACAAACTGCCTGTCTCACACCTTTGATTGGCCTAGGAGTGATGTTAAATGTTTAGGTTAGGTGCCAGGTTAGATGTTTAACTTCTAAATGGGAAAGAACCTAACCCACATATCATATCCCCCATAGATATAAATTAGGACTTAGGTATTGGAAAGTTAATAGTCATTAGGTCTTGATAAATGGTTAGTAACTCAGCTGGACAGAGTTGTTTCTACATAAGACTCTTTTAAGAGTTCCACAAACGTCTAGAGCTGAAGATCCTGGATGACTGACACATACAGGTTGCAAACTCTTACACAGTATCTGGGAAAGATCTACATTTGCAGAAGAGTTCTGCAAAGGCTCTGGCTCCAAGGAAGAAATTTAGAATTCACTGTTACAAGTAGAAAGAATGCTGTCAGGCTGAAGGTCTGTAAGGGAGGTCCACCTCTCTTAAGTACATCTACAGGGTAGACAGCTACACCTGAGCACATTACCTTTGGATCCCTAGATAGATAGACAGATAAACAGACAGACAGAAAGCAAGCAAGCAGGATAAAGTAAGAGAAATCTCTTCGGGATTGTTTATTCTGAGGGTTTTTTTCTCTTCTGCTTATAATCAGAATTTAGAATCATTAGATACAAATGTATAAGTTGTAGACATTTAGTTGGGTTAGACAAACGTTACCATGTACCCTCTAAGGTTATACCCTTAGAGATGTCGTCTCTTCATACATGATCATTTTCTTTAGATGGAATTTCAGAACTGAGGACATTTATTAAAAGTTTCCATCTGTCTTGTTTGTACTGAGCCCAGGTGAAACAGATCTCTCCCTTTAATGATGCACTGGATTTCCTGTCCACATACTCCACAGAAGTCAGTACACATTCAAGACATTTCCTTTCCTTTTCAATGTACTGGAATGACACAGTAGAGTACAGTAAAAGCAGTAATTTTTCTGGATATCCCAGAGGAAAATATGACAGACTAATTTCAGACACAGTGGCCAGGAACATGCTTTTCCTAGCAGCACAAACAAAACTAAAATAATTCCCTGTTTGGAAGCCTAGCTAATCCTCTTAAGTAGCTGTGGGAGCCCAGTCATCAGGAACTGCATGGTGACTGCAGAAACTCTGGATAAGAGAAGGTTATAAAACTGGGATCATCCCTCAGGTATGGAGTCTGGATGAAGGGCAGAGTCCTGATGAAACAGGAGACGTTAAGTAGAGATTGCATTTCTCCTAAAGCCTTCCCTGTGCCTCCTGCTACTAAATGAAGTTCCTGAAAAGGGTATGGTATGTAAGAGCCTGTCTTATAGTCATAAAGGGACAGTTAAGGTAGGGTACATCTACATCTCCAAAGTTCACTGAAAGGATGGATATTGGCATTTCACTGGTGTGGAGACCATTAAATACGATGTCTTCAGCAGTCTTCCTTTACAACGTTCAAATACCCTGTCCTTTGCAAAATAGTGCACTGAAGATATTGATGGAACTTTTTGTGAGGTACTACAGGTCTTGGCTGTTATTTCTTGAAGTACATACTCATACTAACTGAAAAATTCACCAAAATTGTCTGGACTTCTCCAGTGTTTGTTTGTGGTAAGACCAGGTTCTAGCACCTGGGCTTGCTCTGAGTAATAGGGGTTTTTTATCCGAAAGTAGGTTATTTGCAGAGCAGTCACTAATCACCAACGTAAGTCCGGATGGCAGAATCTGACCCTGAAACACCACAATGCAGTTGAACAGTTGACAGCATTTAAAGACTATTGAAATCCTATTAATGGGGCTTCTGTTTAATTTGCACTTTCAAAGAAGACTGTGGTCTTGGAAAAATTATTGTCCATCAAAGACAACCTTATTGAGACATCACAATGAATATTAGTCTGGGGTAATATGTAAATCTGGATGGCATTTGCATGACAATGCAGTCTAACCCACCCCATGCTTCCAACTGACAGCCCAGTAGCAACACGTAAACTGTAAACAATAAAATGGGACAGAATGCCTCAGCAGGGGTGCCGCAACATGCAACGTCAAGAGGAACAAAACGTCTCCTGCAGACACAAAGCCGTATCCGTTAGTTTAATAGGAGTGAAACCAATTCAGGAGCTTTCTGGTCAAAGATCTGACACAATTTCCAAGCTAGTCCTCAGCATTGCTGTCATGATCTACTGTAACTTATGTTTTGGTAAGACCCAAAGAAGTTTAATCAAGCAAAATTGCTGAAACAGAAATCTTTACTGGATCACTAAGAGCTCCTTTTTAAAGGCTGGCCTTCTTTTTACTGGGAACTAACATTGCGTGCTTCAAAAAGTACTCTCTTCAAAACAGTTTTGATAGAGGGATTAGGAACAGGACAGTAGAAACACATAAGCCTTTAATCAATAGGTCACCCGTTAAAATTTGGCTTACAATGGCAGTGTTTGCAAGCGACGGACATCTGTGAGCAGCTTGTGTAAACTGCCAAGGCTTCATTGGTGTCAGAGAAACTAAGATAATTTACCCCAGTTTAATATCAGACCCCTGAAGTCTGTCCCTTAGTCACTGGGGGGGTAAATTCTCTGTACACTTCCTAATTTATAAGTGGATCCAAAAACTGTGACTATTTTGGCTCTGCTGAATACTGATCTCACATGCCCTTCAAGTCTAAAGAATGAAAGAGCTGATATACTCTCTTGTCCGTTCTCTCATCTTCCAAATCCTTTCTCCAGCCTTACTTCTTCAAAGAGGCTTTAAACTCCTACAATACAATGTAAATGAGGAGAGGAACTCTACTGAAGTTTCCAGGACCACAGAATATGAGCAGCACGGCTGGAGAAATAACCCAACTCCTCTAAAGGTATCCACCACAAAAAGCAACGCACTCTGAACTAGCACTGAGGTTAAATTTCATTTGAACCACGCAACCGATCTGATGGATTTCCTGTAACACTACAGGTAGTGTGAGCAGAAGAGTCAGCAGCTGAAGGCACCTGGAGAATGGCTAGGTCCAGTATAGCATGGACACCTACCTTGTTGGTTCTGAGTGTGCAACACACTTCATAACCGTGTTCTATATGCGGAAGTTCCCTATATATTGACTAGGAGAGATTTTGCACCTCAGGCATGAAGATCTAAACATAAAGATTAACTCTTGGTGAGGAGTTGGTTAGCTGCGCAGGGGTATCTCTGACATCCTGCTGGTGTCCAGAACTTGGCAACCAGGCAGAGCTGGAGTCAAGCATGTTCTTTTACAGTCCACAGTCTTCTCCAGAGAGTTTCCTTTTTCAGTGTTTGGAAAGGCAGTGGTCTCCTTGCTTTTAACATGCGTAGAGACGCTGCCACCCACCTTTTATACCGTAACCTTCTGGATGTAGCCTTCCCTCCAAAGCAGGAAACTTGGGTTTTCTTCCCTTCCTGGCTTGAGGTCAATCATACAGATTACTAGTCTCCAATGAGAGCTCACTAAAAGATCTTGGTGTTTCTGTCTTTAAGTCAAACATCATTGCAAAAGTCACCATCTGAAATAAAAAATGAGCTCAGGCAGCAGCAGCTTGAACCCACCAGATGCTATGGCTTCTCTTCGGACTGAAGAGCAAACGAATTCATGTCCTTGAGAAGGAAAGTGGCCCTCTTTCCCACGTGTGTCCGTGCGCTAACCATTGGGTTAAAATATGAAAGACAGACATTGTCGCTCTTCTGGATAGAAAGTGTCTGTATCTCTACTTAATGAAGTGTGTGTCTGAGTTGGTAAACTGGTAATCTGAAAACATCTGTCAGTTCAACCGCCTCAGGGGATGTTACTGTGAGGGTGGTATCAAAGCAATCAGACAGGAACGTCTCTGAGCATGCACAAAAGTGGAAGTCAAGGAGCTTCAAAAATGTTTAAATAGCCTGAGAAATACCATAATAGCATAGCCTCTTCCAAGACTTCAGTTATTCGCCTTACTAGACAAATACAGAGTTTGGGTCTGAAGTCCTCTTTTACACATCCAGAGTCTGGATTTGAAGAACTTTAGCAAGCTATAGAAGGATTTCTCTAGCTTGATACTGAGAGAAATGCAGATGACCTTCACAGCCACACTTTAGCTCTGCAGAATTTCAGTCTGATGTATAGAGTTTCGTCACTTTCTGGACAACATTTAATCTTTTTTATTGTGTGAGAAGTTCTGAGATTCTGAAATTTGTTGGGTTTTAAAACAAAATATATTTTTAAATATTTTGTTTAGAGAAATTCTGAGCTTTTCATGCTAATCTTGTTGTTTTGGCATTTATATTGCATTTTTTCCATGTATGCTTGCATGATATTATCTATGATACGTGACAAAGTGGAAGTGAAGGACCCTGACCTTTTTTCATGAAACTGAACATTTGAGTACTTTCCCCTGAAAATTTTGACAAAATTGTCATGTTCTCAAAGAAAGTTTCATTTTGTCCAGTCAGCAACCTCCCATGTTCTTTTGGAACACTTTTTTTACCAGTTCTAACTAAATTCACATGAGAAAGGTAAAGGCAGCAATATGGCAAACAACGCCTATGATATTTCAGAGAACAACTGCTTGACATTTATATTAGATTTCTGGCCGACTATTACAATACCTTTGATGAGCGAGATCTTGATTTAACTCCACATGGAGGTACGAATGCACCTCCCAGAGCCTGTGAAGATGCAGTGCCAAGGAGAAAGAGCAGATGGTGTTTGCCTTGTCCCTGCCCCCTGTGTATTACCCAAAGGGATGACAGCTTTACACTGCACCTTGGCTCCACAGAAACCTGATGAGGGAAGATCCCATGTGGTTGAACTGAATGAACCCATCTCCTGCTGCTCCTTTCATAAAGGTGGAGAAAACAAGGCTGGGAGAGATCTCAAGAGGCCACGTAATCCGTTCCCTGCCCCCAGCCGGCGTCAGCAGGTTCTTGGTTGACGCAACATAGTTTTGGGGGCTATGTCAGCTGAGTGTGGTTTCATGTGCAGTGAGCTTAAGGACTGAGAATTTCTGTAAGAAGGTGGGATGTTTATAGCTTTCTTTCTCAAACTAGAGACTAAGGATTCTGGTGCACAATATTAGAGTTTGGGAGCTGCTGTCTCTTACAAAAGGCAAGAAATTGCCAAGCAGCTGAGAAGTGAGACCATGACTGTAAGCAAGGAGCTCCTCATAGCTGTTGAAGAAGTAGAAGCCATTGCTTCATGAAGGTGTTTCAGCTCCTGGCTCTTAGAATTGCATCTGGATGCATGACTTCCAGGTAGTTTCTACCTGCATGCCCTCTTTGGTGTGCAGAAAAGCATTTGTTTGCATAGGATAGGGAGGTACCAAGTACACCGTAGCCCCCAAATCAATACTGCGGCTGCAGCTAAGGCTGCTTCTCTATGCTTTGTCTGCTACTGACAGTCTCCTAAAGACATGAATGTCTTCTAAAGAGCAATGACTGCAGCAGTAGCCTCTCTCATGAAGTCACTTGCTTGAGGGAAAGAATTTAAAGCTTTGCTGAAGAGGCATCTTGCCAGAGAGAGATGTTTAAGGTGTCCCTATCCATGGCAGGGGGAATTGAAACTAGATGATCTTTAAGGTCCTTTCCAATTCTAACCATTCTATGATTCTATGACTCTATGACTTAATATCTTATTTATACCCTGGACCTTTGTTTATGTCAACAGATGACAGTGCAAAATTGGGATGAAATCAGTCCACTGCAAGTAGATCCTTCCTTGATGCAGTGCTTAAAACCAGAGTATTTTCTTCTCTTAGTGCATTTGGTATTATTAGGAGAAAATATGTTGAAGGACTGTTTTCTTGGTGCTTTCTCTACAGTGTTGTGTAAATGAATGCTGCTACACTTGAGAAAATACATGAGAAAATTATAATCCACAAAAAATGAAACACAATACATCTGTTAAATATTTTCTCTGTTAAAAAAAAAAAAAGTTGTAAATGCAATATTTAAGGGTCCTCCAAAGATGTTTTTATCTTTTTCTTTTCTCTGCCTGCATGCTGAATGATTGACCAAGGTTTCAAGGAGGTGGGGCTTTAGACTGTGAACATCAGCCACCACCTAAGGCAGACCCTATGTCTTCATACAGGCGGGCAGATAAGTGGATCCATGGTCCTGGCTGAGGTTGATACCGCCACCTTTGTTGGCTTATGGGGTGATGAGTGTCTGATGGTGCTCCCAGTATCTATTTCTCTGTGTTTCTTAAAAAAAAAAAATACAGTCACTATCATGTCTAGTATGTATGCACATGTATAAGTGTACCAATTTTCTGGAAGTGGGAATAAGCTTAAAATTGTTATAATAATCAGTATGGGCTATATTGTGCCTTAAGGCACAGCCCTAAGCAAGGGCTGGTGCATAAACTGAAAAGAACAGGTTGGATTTTATCTCCTTCCCTTCATTTCTCCTTCTTCTCCTCCTCCCCCTAAGGAAAAACAGCGGAAAAAAAAGGCTAATTGCAAAATTCTCCTCCAGCCCTTTCTGAGTGGCATCATATCTCTGAACAGCAGTAATGAGACATTTTGGCAACCCTGGACTCTCTTTCTCCCTAGGCACTCATCCTGTCTAGTCCCCAGGGGCTCCCAGCCTCCTCAGCTCTTCCTAGCTCCCTCAGGTCACTTCCTTCTGCTGCTCCTTCAGATCGCTATAGACATCTGGGTTCTCTTTCTGGGCAAGGGCAACTTGACAAGTTCTTGGCATCTTTGCCTATATATGTCACATCTTCATTACCTCAACCCTGTGGCAGCTCTCTTTGGGCCTCTCCACCTCCTTTTTTTCCCCTATCTTGTTTGGATCGGTATTTATACCTCTCTTTATACTACCATGAAACGGGGGGACAGGTTGCAGGGTGAACTCTACTGGCTCAGTTCACCCAGTTTGTGCCTGGGACCTCTGTGAGCTGAGGTAGTGGATTAAAGCCCCCATCCATCGCCCACGGGTTTCTGCAAATGAAGAGCTTACAATTATTTTTGGCCGCCCAAGTGCCGCACGGGGAAGCCACTTCTATTGCTTTGCTGGGGCACTCGATTTTTTTAGGCACTTAACTGAGGCATCTAAATCATAAGCCTGCTGACTCTGAGCTCCCCAAGTAGTCAGTGGAGAAAGAGAGACGGGCACACCGGAGAGAAATGTGCATCTTGGGGGTGATGACTTACCCTCTGGAGTTGCCTCTATCTCCCTGTAGGGAGATGCTGGGAGAATAGACTCTTTTTGCCTCCAGTTACATGTTGTGGATGTGGGTACTCGTTTCAGACAGCAAACTGACAGGCTTGTTACATTGATTTGTTTACTTTTTTTTTTATGATAAAAATGATCATGTACCATGAATCATTCAAAGTTACATGAATCGCTTTGCTGTTCTCCCTGTCTGACCTTTTTCATTTGATCATTGTTGATTCTTCCATTTACAAGAAGGAATCAAAAAGTCACGCTAAGGTCAAATACAGTTTGTTTTAAAATTTAAGATGCCGTACTAGAGGAAGAAAAAAGTTCAACTATTCATCCATCTCTGAGTGCACTCAACGGGTCACACTATTCATACATCAAACCAAGATTTTTTTTTTATTTAAAAAAAAAAGGAAAAAAAGATTAAGCCTGGAGAGTTAGTTATTGCTGGTTCCCTAGTCACATCAGTCAGCAACATGGGATTTAAGGTGTCAGAATGACAAAGAACAGTTCAATTTGTTCTAACATTGCACCTATCCTCATGTACATATTAGACAGCTATAAAATCTCAAAGAGGCACCATTTGAAACGATCTGTGTTAAAAGGGGGCAATTAGTGGGCAAGATGAAATGAAGGTACAGTTGTAATTATTTCATATCTTGAAACTAAAAGGAATGGCTGAGATGTAATTTCACTGCTAAGGAAAAGCAAGGCTTCTAGAAAGAAAAAAATGGAAACTTTTCAGAACTAATTGCTTGGCTCTAATTAGAGAATGTAACCTTTGGAGGAATAGTGGCTGTTGAAACTCCAATTTTATTTGCATATATTAATATGTACATGACAATTACACCCCCAGAGAAAGTACAGCCTGTGCCCCAAAAGCCTAGTTTTAAATTTAGAAGCAAGAAAGAAATTCTAAACAACTTAAGAACATTTCAGTGCTTCCGTAGACTTAGGATCCATTTTATGAAAAATTTGGAGTGCTGACATGATAAATCTAGTTGTCATTTTAGATGACATGGAGATGCACATGCATATGTTCAAATGTTTGTACACAACTATCCATACCATCTATATCTATATGTTTGCAAATATGAAAAAAAAATTAAATACATGTATCTAAATATACAGATATACATGAAAGTTCTCAATATTTAGCCTGTATTTGCAAAAGATGTTGGCAAGGGGATTTTCCCATCATATCCAGCAGTAATACAGAGATGTAGAAAACCCACCATTGTTGCTACCAAAAAGTGGTTAAATGTGGATAAACAGGAGGTAATTTAGGGAACTTGGTGTTGAGGCTGGGGCATCCCAAACATTAAAACATCACTACAGCTTTGTTGAAATGTCTGCTAAAAGTCTAGAATGTAATATGGTAACTCCAAACTATTACCATTGAAACCTTGGTTACAGGGGTAGCGAGCACAAGAGATTAAATTGGTTATAGAGGGAACATTGGGTGGGGTGCAAGTAATCCTACAGGATCCAACTACCGCACTAAAGACAAAGAGTTTCTGCTGTTTCTTAGCCAGATTTGGCCTATAAAAGGTTACAGAAAAGATAAGAAACAGTGTGAAGGACTAGTCAAGAAGGTAAATGAAATCAGGGTCATCACTGTCTTGCTTAATAGATAATCTAAGAGCTGTAGGAAAGGAAATATGTATGAAACCACTACTGGGTAGCAATTGGCAACTCCATTTGGGCAGAGCTCTAGAAAATTTATTTCATGGAACAATTTTGAGGCGAGTAATTAATGAACAGTAGTTTTTCCAACATATCTGCAAATTGTCTAGTAATTTTATATTCTTGTGTCCTTACAACAGTTCAAACTCTTTGTTATATCTTCCTCTTTTTTTTGGTTAAATATTCTGGCTGCTGTGGCACAGAAGTGGAGCAGAGTTATTATTTCCAATAATCAGAGGTGGTGTTGCTGTTTGCTGAACACCCAGTCATACATACACGATAGGTTAGGAATATTCTCATATGTGTGTGTATGCATGTTTAAGAAACCAAAATATATAAAATAACATTTCAGAAAAATTCAGATGAAGATTTTCAAAAAAAGAAAGCTCAGAAAAGAATAATGACGGCAACAAACACTTCACATTCACAAATATTAACAAATCTGCAATTTCAATTGTTTTATGTAATTAAAAATCTTTATTATTTTGAAATATCACTATTAAATCAAATCAGGCTATTACATTGAAATAAACAGTTACAAAACAAAAGCAAAAAAAAATCCTTCAATATTTTCTTTGTAATTTTTACAGTCTTAAGCATTATATGAAAAATAATATAGTTGCTAACTATTTGTTGCAAAAATCTACCCAAAAATCTGGAGGGTTCTTCATTCAAAATCCAGCAGTTTCTGGTGCAAACACTTTAAAAAGGCAGTACAAAAAAAAAAACCAAACCAAACAAACAAAAAAACCCACCAAAACAAAACAAAGCCCCAAGACCCAAATACAGTTGATATAACTTGAGATAAATGTGTAAATTAACCTTCCTGAACAAAACCTCAGTCGTGCTTACTTTATAAATTTTTAGCAGAAATATGCTAGGTAAACTTCTTGAAATATTTAATACCATTTTATCTTAAAAAAATCTGTCACCTTTAGTTTACACAGCTGTTAGATTTGTTATCTTCAGAATCAAAGATTCCAAACTCAAGATCTGTGATATCTGAGAAACTATACTCTTGATCCTTAAGAAAACTCTGCTTTTGAAAATCAGGCTGCTTTCCTCAATGCATAGAGATGAAACCAAAGTTTGGGCTGCTGCGTTTGAGAATCCTGTTCAGTGTTTTTAATTAATAAGGGCAAAATTCTTTCACAGGCGCACGACAGCAAAGCAGTGTGCTGCTTGAATCTACACAAGACTTCAGAAGTATAGTCAGGACACACATGTTACGTCCCAGGGCCGTTGGCAGAGACACTGGAAACCAGTGTTCAGCTGCCAGCATGGTCCATGGTACACTTGGCAAGCAATCTCCTGTTTCCTGAAATCACAGAATCACCGGGGTTGGAAGGGACCTCTGGAGATCACCTAGTCCAACCCCCCTGCCAGAGCAAGTTCAGCTGGAGCAATGGTTTAGAAATGGTTTAGGAATTAATACAGTCTGGGGATTAGTCCCAGCTTAGATGTTGTGATTTTCCTTTGGGATGCAAAATCATTAAAAGCTTGAGTATGGATAGATGATAACTGCTCATTTCAGGGCCAGAGAATAGACTTGCGCCCTTTAGCCAGAGTCTTAGACTGTCTTCACATTGGGAATTTCACCCTGAATGAATGTGAAGGACTTTAAATTTCTTTCCTAATGATAGAGATTAATGGCAGGCATTTCTTTCATAATCTAGATGGCAAGCTTACCAGTGAAACAATTCATCAGGGTGTTGCTTTAAAGCAGAAAGGACAAGTTGTTTTCCGTGTGAGTGGGACATGTTTTTCCAACGGTTAGATTAAGTCAAGAAGAGGCAGACCAAATGGTAGGTTTTTAAGATGAAGGATAAGATCCATATTTTATGTTCAAATAAATACTTGATTTTAGTGAAAGCAAAGACAGTTCAGCACATTTAGTGAAAGCAAAGACAGTTCAACACATGGCAAGCCCATGCACAAATACAGGCTGGACAGAGAATGGACTGAGAACATCCCTGAGGAGGACTTGGGGGTGTTGGTGGATTAGAAGCTCAATGTGAGTCGGCAATGTGTACTTGCAGCCTAGAAGGTCAGCCACATCCTGGGCTTCATCAAAAGAAGCGTGGCCAGCAGGTCGAGGGAGGGGATTCTGCCCCTCCACTCTGCTCTCATGAGACCCCAACTGGAGTACTGTGTCCAGCTCTGGAGCTCTCAACATAGGAAGGACATGGACTTGTTGGAACGGGTCCAGAGGAGGGCCACAAAGCTGATCAGAGGTCTGAGCACCTCTGCTATGAGGACAGGCTGAGAGAGTTGGGGTTGTTCAGCCTGGAGAACAGAAGGCTCCGGGAAGACCTCATAGCAGCCTTCCAGTATCTGAAAGGGGCCTACAAGAAAGCTGGAGAAGGACTTTTTACAAGGGCATGTACTGACAGGACGAGGGATAATGGCTTCAAACTGGAAGAGGGGAGATTTAGATTAGATCTCAGGAAGAAATTTTTCACTCTGAGGGTGGTGAGACACTGGAACAGGTTGCCCAGAGAAGCTGTGGCTGCCCCATGCCTGGAAGTGTTCAAGGCCAGGTTGGATGGGGGTTTGAGTAACCTGGTCTAGTGGGAAGTGTCCTTGCCCATGGCAGGGGGATTGGAACTGGATGATCTTTAAGGTCCCTTCCAATCTAAACCATTCTATGATTCTATAATTTAAGGAGATGTTTAGGACCACATCCATTCTCAGTTACAGTGATGCCACTGAAACCTCTTAGCTTAAGTTTCCATACAGGCCAAACTCCAACCAATGCTAATTTTATTTGCACTGCACACCACTGAAGATCACAGTGAGCCATTGGCAACGCTCAGGTTTTTTTTCCCAGAATCTTGAGGCTTTCTATTGGATAACTTCTTTTCCTAAGGGCAAAAATAAAAATATGAATAAAATAACAAGTGAAATTTACAACATTGCTGTTTCTGAGACACGAGTAATGTGTCTTCTTATGAAAGTGCATGCTTATTCATTTACTAGTGTAAATGATAGCGTGATGTCAGAGTCAATGTATGGCACAGGGATCATTCACATCTTGTTACAACCAGTGATTACAGAGGAGTCATTTTGTAGTTCAACACCATTATTGAGGCTTATTCTCTGTAACAAATGATATCTTTTATTTTATTTTGTGATTATCCAACAGATCACTGAACCATAAAGTGCTGCTGCTCCCAGCTTAACAGAAAGAAATACCAGGGCCATATGTCTCTCGTGGAACTGTTACTGTTCTGTACGTAATTATCATTTCTCTATCTGCCACTCACAGTGTGCAGGTCAGACTCCAGTTACCTCTGATATTTTTGAGACTCTGACAGTGGGAGATGGAATTTTTGTAATAATAGATGTAGTGACTAATCATTATTCTTTTCCCCAAGTCACTGTGAAAGATTGCTTTAAAATTCAATTAAAAATTTCAGCCTGACATCTGCATGATTAGAGACATTTAGTATAACATCTGACTTGCATAAATATGAATAATATCATCTTCATAATAGCAATTTCTGTATCTTATTCACTTACTAAAAACAGTGACATCAATGATTTTTATACTCAGTGACCATCTCAGGCAAGATGTTATATGGATTTTGAGCCACAAAACCATTTTCATGTATATACATATATGTATATATATATATATATATAAAATTGCTAATATGACACATGATGCATTTCGATACAGTCCTATTTCTTTCAGCTTACAAAATTTACACTAGCTAATCTGAAATGAGTCCTGTAGCTTCAGAACTACTCTGTATACTCTGTACACACTCTCCTATGCTTAAAGAAATTATTCATTCA
Source organism: Burhinus oedicnemus (assembly GCA_008921705.1). NCBI lineage: Eukaryota > Metazoa > Chordata > Aves > Charadriiformes > Burhinidae > Burhinus > Burhinus oedicnemus. The sequence goes on along the minus strand of VFFE01007200.1, from coordinate 651,070 downwards.
AGTATGCTTCCACATTAACACATAAAAAAATCATCAATACAGCCAAGCTAAAAGCACACATACCACTCATCCTTTTCCTTCTACCATTTACAAAGACAGAACAGAGAAATTCTGGAGTTATTTTATTAACTGTAACATATTGGGTCATACCCGTTGCAGAAACATCTGAATCGCACAAACAATATGACTATATCCTGTTTAGCCAGAAATACTTAAAAAAAAAACTTGTGAAAACCATTTTCCAAGAGTAACCCACAAAATGAAATGAAATTTCTCAATAAAGGAATAAGCAGTCATGTGAAATAAGAAGCCAGATTCAGCTAAAGTGATCTTCTCAGCCCCATACTAAGGGAGACTGCTTAAAAGGCTGCAGCCTAGACTGTTTGGCATAGGAACCAAATGCACAATATTTGTTAGGAATTAGTGTATACAACCTGTTGAAGTGTAGGACAGGAAAGGATATCTTTAGGCCAATGGTTTTGAGGACCATATGCTGGAAAGGTTATAAAAAATTTGCTCAGAGGTCTGAGCTATAAGGGCTTGGCAATAGAAAGAAGATATATCTGAAATATTTGTGATATTTTAATTTGTAAGGAAGAGACACAGGACCCCTTATGATATCACCTGGGATAAGTGATGAGGCATGTGTTTTTCAGGAGACCATGCTCAGAGCTTCCAGAAAACTCGCAGCAGCATCAGCAATCAAGAAGCATGTTTTAGCCTGGGAGAAAAAGAAAAAACAAACCTGTTTGGCTTTGCTACTCTTGAATATGTCCTGGGAGCAATTTGCTTCCATTTGTCCAGAGGAGTAAAATCACAAGGCAATGAGCCAGCTGGAGGGACAGCTTGAATGAAAACTGAGACATGACACACTGAAGATGAGTTGGAAGAAGAAGGTACCATTACAATGTGAAACATTTGAAGAAAACGATATAAAAAGATAAAACTCAACATCTGAAAATTGGGGTACAGGAGAATTCTCTACTGCTAATTCTTGCTGCTCTGGTCGTTAGACAGCTTCTTTCATTTCCCAGCCTGTATTTAGTTTATAGTCATCACAATAAGCAATGTCCATTAGCTTAACTAGTATTTTCTCCCTAACAGATTTGCAGACCGAAGTCATCCCTGCATTATCTTCATTGCAAACAAGTCAAGCTTTTCTGGGCAACTATTCCTCATACCTAATATTAACCATCTAATTTAAGTGACTAAATTAGGAAGCTGTCCCTCTGTAGTCTCTATAGCTGTGTCCACACTAGCTAAGTAAGAGGGCCAGGGCATGACCAAGATATGATTGTTAACCTCATCCCTGACATGACTTTGCTTTGGGCCAACTTATACGGTGAGCAGTACAGGGTTTAGCACAATCCAGGGAGAACTGATTTACCAGTATAGATTTAGCCAACACCATCAATGGAAAAAAAATTGATTTCTCTGAAATATACACTAGATGTTTTGACTGTGCTCTGAAGGATCCTACCTCTTCTCACTGGCTAATGACAACGGTGGCATGAAGATAAGGTGTGTACATTTTTAAGTTAGATGCCTAAAGTCAGCATGTGGATGGAAGTCCTATAGAGGCAGGATCCTGTTCAAGCCCAAGAGATTTCACAACATAAGGAGCAAATATAAAGTCCAACAGAACTTTATTCTTTAAACTTTTCTTTTATTGTGACAGAAGATAAACATTTCAGATTTTTTAAAATGTCAGATAGTCATCAAAAGGCTTAGTTAACTAGAAATAAGAGTGAAAGTTTGAATCCTCATATAATATAATTTATGACTATATTAGCTAAGTCACACTAATGTTGAGTTGAAATTACCATCTTTGGCTGATAATGTGGCAAGCTGTGTTCTGAATGACACCATCCTCAACTTGATTTAACTGAGTTATGTTTGTATAGGAAATAAAAGATCACTCTATAACATTTATTGTTTACCTGAAAGTGAATCAAATAACAGGGAACATGTCATATAGAATAATCTCAATCTGTCACTAAAATAATTTAAGATGCATTCCAGAGTCCTGAGGCAATTGGCTGATGTACTTGCCAAGCCGCTCTCCATGATATTTGAAAAGTCATGAGAGTCAAGTGAAGTTCTCGGTGACTAGGAAAAGGGACACACTGCACTCATTTTTAAAAAGGGTTAAAGGAAGACCCTGGAAACTACCGACCCATCACCTTCACCTCTGTGCCTGGGAAGATCATGGAACAGATCCTCCTTGAAGCTATGCTAATGCACATGGAGGACAGGGAGGTGATTCAAGACAACCAGCATGGCTTCACCAAGGGCAAGTCCTGCCTGACCAACCTATTGGCCTTCTATGATGGAGTGACTACCTCAGTGGACAAGGGAAGAACTAAGGACATCGTCTATCTGGATTTCTGTAAGGCCTTTGACATGGTGCCCCACAACATCCTGCTCTCTAAACTGGAGATGTGTGGATTTGATGGGTGGACTCTTCGCTTGATGGGGAATTGGTTGGATGGTCACATCCAGAGGGTAGAGGTCAATGGCTCAATGTCCAGATGGAGGTCAGTGACAAGTGGTGTCCCTCAGGGGTCCATACTGGGACAAGTACTATTTGATATCTTCATCGATGACATAGACAGTGGGATTGAGTGAACCCTCAGCAAGTTTGCAGATGACACCAAGCTGAGTGGTACAGTTGACATGCCTGAGGGACAGGATGCCATCCAGAGGAACCTAGACAGACTGCAGAAGTGGGCCCATGTGAACCTCTTGAGGTTCAACAAGGCCAAGTGCAGGGTCCTGCATGTGGGTTGGGGCAACCCCCAGTATCTATGCAGGCTGGGGGATGAAAGGATTGAGAGCAGCCCTGAGGAGAAGGACTTGGGGGTACTGGTGGATGAAAAGCTGGACATGAGGCAGCAATGTGCGCTTGCAGACCAGAAAGCCATCCACATCCTGGGCTGTATCCAAAGAAATGTAGCCAGCAGGTCGAGGGACGTGATTCTGCCCCTCTACTCCACTCTGGTGAGACCCCACCTGCAGTACTGCATCCAGCTCTGGGGCCCCCAGCATAAGAAGGACATGGACCTGTTGGAGCAGGTCTAGAGGAGGCCGTGAAGATGATCAGAGGGCTGAGCACCTCTGCTATGAGGACAGGCTGAGAGAGTTGGGATTGTTCAGCCTGGAGATTAGAAGGCTCCGGAGAGACCTTATTGAGACCTTTCAGTACTTAAAGGAGTCCTACAGGAAAGATGGAGACAAACTTTTTAGCCGGGCCTGTTGCGATAGGACAAGGGGTAATAGCTTTAAACTAAAAGTAGGGAGATTTAGACTAGATACAAGGAAGAAAATTTTTATGCTGAGGGTGGTGAAACCCTGGCCCAGGTTGCCCAGAGAGGTGGTAGATGCCCCATCCCTGGAAACATTCCAGATCAGGTTGGAGGAGTCTCTGAGCAACCTGATCTAGTTGCAGATGTCTCCGCTCATTGCAGGGGGGTTGGACTAGATGACCTTTAAAGGTTCCTTCCAACCCAAACCATTCTATGATTCTATAATACCACTGTCTTCAGGAGACTAAGAGCAGTGGAACTTCCTGATCTCCTGATTGATAAAGACATGAAGTCTTTATTTCACTGAAGTTACACAAAGGCAATTTTGTAAACTGCCTTGACAGTCAATAAGGGGAGGAAAAAATCATCTTTAGAGGACAGATAGTCTTGCTTAATCATAGAATCATAGAATGAACTCTTTTTCAAAATAACTAGATTTCTTTACATTTTATCCTACAGTTCTAATTTGGTTCTGAAAATGAAAAAGATAAAATACCAGTTTCTTGTGCTGATTTATATCCTGTGATGCTGCAGGGTTTGCAAATCAGAAAAAAATCTTGGGTCTAAATCCTTCAGGGTCAAATCAGCGGCCTTTTCTTTACGCTGCAAGCTGATACTCAAATGAATAGTATCTTTCAGCTCTGTTATAGCAGGCAATACATGAAGGTTTTTTTCCATTTAGTTGTAGAAATGTGTTTAAATTAATCTCTGGTGTGCCTCCATTCATTCCTGTAGAGCTTTATCAGGCATACAAATGGCTCAAGGGACCATATTCTCAGCTTCTATGGAACAGCTTCTCTGTCTTTAGTGAATCTACACAGATTTACACAACTTTTTTTACCCACTGTAGGGCTGCTGAGTATTTCCAGAATAGTTTAAGTGAGTAACAAAACTATTCTAAAGTTTTGCACAGTTAGGTGTTTCTACTCCTATTAAACATCTATTCATAGCTGAAATAAGGACCAATGCCAAATTTAACTTCGTAACAGATGAAGTAGGGAAAGAATTATTCAGTCTACCACAAAAATAGAGCCTGAAAATCAGAGCTGACTGAGAATCTACATGTTACTAGTGCTGAAAATGGCATAGTAGGGTTTGAAACTTAAAGCACTGAAAAGAAATTGCAGAAAACCCAGATTTCTTCATCTGCAGTTATGTCATCTGCCTTTATAATCTGGTTTAAAGTGGTCTGCTAATGAATAGTGAATTGGTTTCCTGAGAGAGCTAATGCAGTAGGTATGGATTGTCAAAATGAATAACAATTGTCCTTCCTTAGCGTCAGATGTAGACATAGAAAGTAGGTACCACTAAGTATGGCTGTACCTTGTGTTGCATTAAATGCAATTTATGAGACTTCCAGAAACGCTCCAAGGTGATCTAGCTCAGCTCCTGCTGAAGTCAATGCCACCATCAGTAGTTGCACTGGGACCAGAATTAAAGCATCTGGGAGGACTGCAATGCCAAAACTGTGACTGTAAAGACGATGAACGGGTTGCAATCCTGAGAAGAGAACCAGTGATGTGTGCCTGAATCAAATCATTCCTTTCCTCAACTTTATTTGCATAGAGAAAAACTTCTACCTGACTTGATTTTTTATCTCAGTTTTGAATACTTACTTGCCATGTATTTTTCTTTGAAACTAATGCAACTATTTTTGTGAGTAGCTGAGAATCCATGAAGACGATCCTTTGTCTGGTTCTATGGTTTCTATACATGCTTGATCACCATGATATGACCCTGATATTCGGGAAGCAAACCTAGCAGAAACACTGAAGATTCTGGCTCGAGTGCTTCCCAATATGATGAAGATTGCTAGCCTATGGCTCCAAAATACTCTGCCTCATCAAGTCAGCAACTCTACTTCAATATAACTGGCAGCCTGCCTAGGAAAATGTCCAGAACTCACCTAGAAGATGACCTGAACCACAGCTGGCCCTTGGACTGCTGCTGTCTTTGTTCTGATTTTCTGTCCCTGGTACAGAAATAGCACCCAAGCCACGGTACATCAAGGCTTTGCTGTTGCTGCTGCTGATCACCAGACAAGCACAAACCAAGGCATCCACGCATAACAAAGGTTATTCTTTTAATTTTATAATCATGTATAACTGAGTAGTACTTGGATGCTCTCTTTCAGAGCACGCGGCTCCTCCACTGGATATAAAGAAGGAATATTATGAGCTATTTCTTTTTGTGAAATCATTTATATGTATAAATTGCAGCAATACATGGACCAAACTACACCATTTCCTAAAAAATAAAAACATATGCCAGATGATCCCACTATTATCACTGCATTTAGCTTTCCCCTAATACTTTGAGTGCTGTCATTAAAATTGAAGCTACAGCAATATTTTAGCCATCTCTGTACCTAGAAGATTTCTCTATTACTTTGTCCATGAACGTTTTCCTTGGATGATTGGTTGACAATATCTAAAGGATAATTTTAGGTCCTGAAGAATTAAACACAGGTCTATTTTTATGAGGTGGGACAGATTGGAAACAGTTTTTTCTCCTTGTTCCAATGAAATTGGAAATGAAAAGAATGTGTGTCATATGAGGGACAAGTGTCATGAAGCCCATCTGAATTATACTTCATACCCCACTTTATAGCCTAATGTTCAACTATATCCATTTTTTCTGGCAGTATTTCGCCCATCAAAAACAAGTTATTGACACTTATATCTCGGATATAAATCAGATCCGGCAGTAAAAGTAAAGAAGGTGGTTTCAGAGAGAGTCGGTGATGGGGTAGAATAATGTATTTGTTTTTTTCCTCTAGGATATTGCTTTAATATCACCCAGAAACAATGGCAGAAAATCATTCCAATTAAATGGTCTTAAAAATAAGATATAAAGCAAATTCAGGTGATCTCATTCTGTCGTGTGTGTCAGAGTAGACACCACAAAACTGAGTAGAAATAGTTTAAATTTAGCTGTCTTAGCATATGTGTACAAGGACTGTGAATGTGGAAATTGGATTTGCTTCACTGGAGTCAATTAAGAAGGGCTCTCAACAAGGTAGGGTTGAAGTGCATTGACAGGGCACTGGGAATACTTCTGGTATTGATTGGCACTGGCTTGGGTACAAATAAAGCAAAGCATTCTGGTTTCTGACATTCATTTTCTATAACGGAGAAATTACACTAATGGATAAAATGATAATGAAAAAGGGAATGCAGAGAATAGTTCTCCATGGAGATATATTCCCTTCAGATGTTAAGCTGTAGCTATGCCCTCATTATAAAAGATTTTGCTGCCTGATATACAGCTCCTACTTTTTTTCCTCCTGTTACACTGACCTGTGCTTATTGCTCTGTCTCCTTAACCTCTCAGAAGCTCCTCACTTACGAGGGCAGAGCTTAATGAGGTCAGCAGTTCCTGTCGCTCTATGGAAGAGCAGCGCCTCAAAGCCCTACCTTCTCCTGGTAGTCAATGTCTTTGATGCTACTTAACAGGGGGAAATGTTCATTCATGTCTATTTTCCAGTTGGAGAGGATGAAACACTTCTGCTTCATATTAGATCACTCTTTTTTCTCTGAAGTGTGTGTGGAGGTAGGAAGGACTAACCGCTACTCCTTCCCCATCCTCGAGAGAATTAGGTTTGGACACCATACAAATGCCTTCTTTTTTTCTGATCTCTTTGACATTTATGAGAAGTTGTTTGATGATACTAGTATCCTCAGTGTGCATCTTATATTTCAGTTTTAACCAACACAAATGCGCAATTTCCTCCATTAGGATTTTCCTTAATGGTACAACCCAAGTGTACATCTGTCTGTCTCTGAGTACAGCCAAACGAAGCTGTATGAAATCTGTGCTACAAAGGTGGCTGTTGCAAGATGCAAGATCAGAATACTTTTCCTCAAAATAATTTGTCTCCTGATCTCATTAATTGTGGTGGTCTTATGCCCTGTAGCATGTCATTTGCTTTATGTCCTTCCCAGGCTTCTATTTCTAAGTCAAATATTTATTGCCATAATTATAAATGTGTTCTTTATTTATTTCATAGCATATTTGTTTATGTAAGTATTCAATCTATTAAAAAATGTTTTGTGGGATGCCCTCTGATCCCAAGTTCTGGAGAAAAATAATGCATTTTTCCCTTTAACAGAGTCATCTTTTTTACATTGGGAGATTTCATAACTTTGTACACTATCTTGTACGTCCATTATTTCTTGCTGTGAAAATTCTTCCAACATGCTAATCGTTCTTGCCCCCAGTGACTTAAAACTCTTCTTGCACAGAGAACCATGGCCTTTTCTCACTCATATCAACTTTAGCACAGAAATGTTATTTACTTCGGTAGCCCAGCTCTGTATACTTACCCCTGGAAACAGAAAGGCTCAGAATGACTTTTGTGACTGTTCATGACTTTCATGAATGGTAAGAAGATATGATGCCCCTAACAGAACACAAACTATAATTTTCTAGAAGTACTGGAGGGAAGCAGCAGGTGCAATACTAAATCCATTATAAGATTAAGTTTGGTGACTCTATATGGCATGCTTGAATTAAGTAGCAGCAAATGAGACATGATGAATTTGCTAGTCCTATGTCTGCCTTCACTAATCTGCCATAGTATCTGACAGACACCTCAAAAATTTTTTTAGTTTTCCTCAAAAAGGGAGGTAAGGTGCTTTAGATACTCTTTGAATATTGCCCGTTCCTGTTTTGAATTGATGATCTGAGGGACAAGTGCAGACTATCTGTTCAAAACATCCAGCTTGGCTACGGCAAGCTATATTGACAAAACAGGTGACTATGTCCACCAGGCCATGCCTGACTATGTACTCGGTTGCTCCAGGTACTGACCTGACCCACAGGTTTAGCTTCCTGTCTTGATCTTGGACCTGCTTTGTCACCATGGCCTTGACTGATTATTTGACTGGACCTGGTCGTCACCACCACAGCTGCTCTGCCCACCTTACTCAAGTGCTGTGTGACTGCCACTTTTGTTGGTGAGGTCACTGTCTCTGCCGGTCTTGCTGTCACCCTGGCTCCTGGCTCCTCTTCCCTTAAGAAGAAATGTCTCCCCTGTTTTTCTCTGGTATTTAAACACCAAGGAAATTACCTGCCTCAACATAGACACACTGGTTGATTTTAAGCGTTCCTGCAATTGAAAGCCCACAAGCATGCACTCTGAATCCTTTTCTGAGGCCCAGCAGCATAAAGTCTACTCTAATTGATATTTAGGAAGAGTCAGAGAGACTGGTCCGGACCAAAGTGATTTTCCCCGTGTCACACAACAAGTGTTTGGCAGCTCAGAGACTGCCCTCCTCATTTCTCAAATCCAGGGTTAGTGTCTGAATTGCTGGGGTGGCCTTTCCACCTGGTTACAGCAGCTTCCGAGAGCGATCAGTTTCTTAGTTTCCTTGCCACAGACATACAGAAGGTGGTTAGATATTCACAATATTGAAGTATAAAGGTGAATAATGATAGGGACAATATTAAATTGTACAAGTCATCTCTTAAATATTAATTTGGCCTGGTTTAAGGATGTGGGTATTAATGGCTCACTATCTTTGAATGAACAATTTTTCTTTTGTCAAACACAGGTGGGTCAACTATCTTTAATCAAGGAGTAATGACTTGTAAAAAGCCAAGCCTAGCCTGTTTGTCCAGGTAATTAATAGCAGTTCAGATATTTTCTCTTTGAAGGTTGGAACTAATTATTTGAATTTCGTTTCTTAGTTGTTTGATAATTCAAGTTAGTTTTTCAAAAGAAGTCAGTACTGAGCTCTTTGAAGGAGTTGGTCAACACCAAGGTTAAAGTCATAAAACCCATGAGTTAGAAAGCCAGTGAGGCTGTTTATCAAGTTTCTGCTCCAGCACCTGAGGCTTATCCAAAAACTACAATGTGATGCAAAGACTTTTGCTGACTAAAGTGAGCTTCAGATCATGCACCAGCCAAAGACTGTCGCACCTACTTCTGTATTTTCCCTGCACACTGCGCAGTTATGAAAAACTTTCTTTGTTACCATCTCCCA